>CM037635.1:9798014-10029760 GCA_015227895.2 Colaptes auratus | reverse complement strand
GTTTGTTCGGGGTTGCTTTGTTTGCAGTATGGTTTTGTTTTGTCTCTTCCAACCTTGGTGATTCTGTGATTCTATTAAGACTGTAATGAGGCGAGATGGAAGCACCATTTGCTAGGGAGAAAACAGTGGGAATTCTAGCAAGGGTGAAAGACTGAAACTTGCTGTGTGCAGTAATTCAAATGGGAACCATTTCCCAAATATTCCGGGGGGAAAGTGTGATTTCACCCTCCTCTGTTATTGCTGTTCAGGTTATTTATTTGCAGCACATTTTATTCTTTCCCTGGGAAGGTCTAAATGAAGCACTGTATTTCCACTCTGCTCAACCAACTCAGCTGAACTGTTTAATTCAACCAGTCAACAAAAAACTTTGTTGACCCAGCAGTATCAGTGCTCTCAGGGAGCGGTAGTTTAAAGGCCTCAGTGCCATCCTCTGTTTTCAGCATTCTGCCTAGCTGTACTACCCCCCCCCAGCCCCCCCCACCCCCCCCCCCCCCCCGCATCACTGTCTCATCCAAGGCCAGTGCTATGTCCCCCATGGCTGCAGTAGGTATGTTTATCCCTACAAAAACTACCCAGCAAAAATCCAGTGGTTTACCTAAGATATTCCAGCAAAGAGAGTACCTGGTAAGGCACAGCCAGACAGTGAGAGTACTGGCTGGAGTTTGAAACACATCTTCTAAGGGAGGATTTAGACTAAGCAAACAATAGTTAAGCCTGCTACGAGGTGTTCAGTTGTCATGGCAGATATATCAGTGCTACCATTTCACTGGGGAAAGGAGCCATACAGGACCAGAAGTGAACATCTGTTAGTGACCTGAGTTCCAACACAAGTATTAGCCACAGTATCTATGGAAATGGGCTAAAACATACTAGGACAAAAGGAAAGGCCTCAAAGCTGCACCGGGGAGGTTAGATTAACTGCTGGGAAAAATGACTTTACTGAAAGAGTGGTCAGGCATTGAAATGCACTTCCCAGGAGTGATGAAGTCAGCATCCCTGGAGCTGTTCAAAACATGTGTAGACATGGCACTTTGGGACGTGGTTTAGTGGACATGGTGGGGCAGGGTTGATGGTTGGACTTGCGATGATCTTGGAGGTCTTTCCAACCTTATGACTCGCTGATATTACACAGCCATTGCCCCATGGGACAAGGCCACATGGCACCAGTGGACATGGGAGGGTAACATAGCTCCAGAGGTGCCACCTTTTTGTGTGGGCTCTGTCGTGCATTTTTTGGACTAAAATGGAGCTGTACAGAATCACTCATAATTGCATTATGCCTTCTGGGGGGGGGGGAAACTTGCAGAAGACACAACTGGCACTGGCAGGTCACTCCCTCACTGTCATGGGGTACTGGGTGCCATGATCTAGTTGTTTAGGTGGATTGGATTGGTTGATAGGTTGGACACGATGATCTTGAAGGTCTCTTCCACCTGGATTTATTGTATTGTATAAACAGGTATCTAGGGCAAGCAGTGATCTTTGAGGCCTGACACTGGGCATTTGGTCTCTTTGAAAAGATAACAGTGATAGTCTTCGAGGAAAACTCTTCACTGAGAGAGTCTTCACCATTGAATGTGCTCCCAGGGAGTGGTGGAGTCACCATCCCTGGAGGTGTTCAAGAGGGGTTTGAACTGGCATTTGGTGCCATGGTCTAGTCATGGGGTCTGTGGTGACAGGTTGGACTTGATCTTTGAGGCCTCTCCAACCTTGGTGATTCTGTGATAAGACTTTCCCCTCAGCTGGCAGATGATGTGTTGGGCTTGTTAAAATACGAGGTGATTTGGGGTTTTCTCCCCATTGGACTCCTTGTACTGGTTTCCAGTGACATCATCTAGTTCCTCAATGTCAATACAATGCAGCAAATGGAAACCTAAGTGAAGTCTAAATATCCAAGACCTTCCATGCAAGTATTCCTTTTTTTTTTAACTGAAACAAGTAATTGAGTAATTTATGTAAATCCGTTTGACGAAGCAACCAGTAACACTGCATTGGAGTTTATTAGGATGAGAGAGGAAGATTTGCCCTCTCGCAGCAGTTACTACTCAGTCGTTCCTAAGGTTAGGAGGCTTTAAACAGATGATATACAGTGATTTTTTTCCCCTGTCCTGAAGAGAGCCCAGTGATTCTCTGTGTGAGTCAGCTATAAAGCAGGGGAAGCACGTACACTGAATGTGTCACCGGGGAACTCGGAGCTGCTTTTAAACTCTGTGATGGTGGTTTGGTGCCTGGCATGTGGATCTGGCCTCGTGGTATCTAGGTGACTGTCCTGTCTGAACAAGGAAAGACAGAAGAAGAATAGAATTTCTTGTTCAGAGTTGAGTGCACAGAGAAAAGACTGCCTATTGCTCTCAGAACTCAAAGCACACTGTATCAGAGTATCAGTCATGGTTGGAAGGGACCACAAGGATCAGCTAGTTCCAACCCCCCTGCCAGGGCAGGGACACTCTACACTAGATCAGGCTGGCCAGAGCCTCATCCAACTGCTCTTAAACACCTCCAAGGATGGGGCCTCAACCACCTCCCTGGACAACCCATTCCAGGCTTCACCACTCCACAGTGAAGAACTTCTCCCTCATGTCCAGCCTGAATCTCCCCACCTCCAGCTTCATTCCATTCCCCCTAGTTCTATCACTACCTGAGATCCTGAAAGTCCCTCCCCAGCCTTCTTGTAGGCCCCCTTCAGATACTGGAAGGCCACAATGAGGTCCCTTGGAGCCTTCTCTTCTGCAGACTGAACAGCCCCAACTCCTTCAGTCTGTCCTCATAGGAGAGGTGCTCCACCCCCTGCTCATCGTGGCTCTTCTCTGGCACCTTCCAGCACCTCCAGATCCCTCTTGTAATAGGGGCTCCAGAACTGGAGGCAGTACTGCAGGTGGGGTCTCACCAGAGCTGAGTAGAGGACAAACCAGCTGGGGCAGGAATGATCTGCTGGAGGCAGAGAGGCTTGGCAGAGGGACCTCAACAGGCTGGACAGATGGGCAGAGTCCAAGGACATGAGATTGAAACACATCCAAGTGCCGGTTCTGCACATTGGCCACAACACCCCAGGCAGTGCTACAGGCTGGGGTCCGAATGGCTGGAGAGCGGCAGGCAGAGAGGGACCTGGGGGTACTGGTGATGGGAGGCTGAACATGAGCCTGCAGTGTGCCCAGGCAGCCAAGAGGGCCGATGGCATCCTGGCCTGCATCAGGAACAGTGTGGCCACAGGAGCAGGAGGTCATTTCTGCCCCTGTACACTGCACTGGTTAGGCTGCACCTCGAGTCCTGTGTCCAGTTCTGGGCCCCACAGTTTAGGAAGGATGTTGACTTGCTGATATCTCAAGGTCCCTTCCAGCCCCTGAATTCAGTGAAGAGTATGTTTGATAGTGCTTTTATCTGCATACTGTAAACTGAGTTGGTAAGATGGTGGAGGGACATTGGCAGGCACTAGAACTTGATGGACCACTCATGTTTGAAGCACATGTGAAAGGAATGCATTTTCAGGAAGCTTTCTCCTGGCTCTGCATTTCTTGACCATTTTTGTTTCATTGTAAGTGTGGTGAATTATAGCATTTCACCTGCCTAGACTCTGCAAATCAACACACAAACCAGGGGAAGTGAAGAATATATAGGGACCAGAACTTGCTCTGAAGAGGATTTTTAGTGTTGTTTTTTTCAGCAGAGGAAGGATTTTTTTTTATAATGATTATTATTTTATTTGGTTGGGGTTTTTTTAGGAATTCATGTTGAAGACCTAATTTAAAGCCATGTCAAAACAGCTTACAGATTTGGGGATATGCTACTAAATACATTCATTTAGGAAAGAAATTTCAGGTTGGCTTCACAAAGGTACAGGAACAAGTAGTGCTTCCTTTCCAGTGCTATGGTCAGAAGTCATGAACCAAAGCAAGACAGTTTCAGGATGAGCCTCAGTTTGTCTGTGTGACTTGACATGCAGCAGCTGAAATGCTGCCAACTTGCTAGCAAGGCTTTGCTTTCTTGTGTCCAGGATCAGGTCCATGCTATAAACTTTTGTTGCTCTCATTGTAGGCATGAGGAAAGATGTTGCTGATGTGACGGTACAAGACCTGAAGTGCAGATGCTGCTCTCTGGCCTTGTAGTCTTTTTTGCCAGAGTGTTTGTTAGGGGAATGAAGAGATAAGAGTATATTACAGCCACATCAGCATTAGACCAACATCAGGTGGATTTGCTAGCATTTAGGCCTTTCTCATAGGAGCTTTCAGGTGCAGCTATCTTTGGGGCATGTATTAGTTTATTAATACACCTTGAGTATTGTGTGCAGTTCTGGGATCCTCAGTTTACGAAGGGCATTGAGATACTTGAACGTGTCCAGAGACAGGCAACAAGGCTGGGAGAGTCTGCAGCACAGCCCTGTGAGGAGAGGCTGAGGAGCTGGGTTATTTAGCCTGGAGAAGAGGAGGCTCAGAGGAGACCTTATTGCTCTCTACAGCTACCTGAAGGGAGGTTGTAGCCAGGTGGTGTTTGGTCTCTTCTCCCAGGCAACTATAGAATCATAGAGTCAATAAGGTTGGAAAAGACCTCAAAGATCATCAAGAACAAGATGACACAGTTTCAGGCTGTGCCAGGGGAAGTTTAGGCTGGAGGTGAGGAGAAAGTTCTTCACAGGAAGAGTGATTGGCCTTTGGAATGGGCTGCCCAGGGAGGTGGTGGAGTCACCATCCCTGGAGGCATTCAAAAAAGGATTGGTTGTGGCACTTGTAGCCATGGTTTAGTTGTTGGGAGGTGTTAGGTATTAGGTAACAGGTTGGACTTGATGTTCTCTGAGGTCTTTTCCAACCTGGTTGATTCTGTGATTAACAGCCTAATGACAGCAAGGCAGTATGATGTAACATATGTGAAGCATAACAGCAAGAGGTAGTCTAAGGTTTAAGTTATTTTTAATACAACGTGGAAGCATACTGCCCTGTCTGTGCTAAGCTGTTAATACTCATTAGCTAGTTAAGTATGTGTTCTTGAACTTCCTACAGTGCAAGGAAGAGTAATTGTCTGAAAAGAACATCTGTACTGCATTAGAATCTTAAATGCAGTCCCAATTGGAGTTTTCCTTTATTTGACTTATGTCTTACTGTGGGCTTCCCTTATTTCTTTTTGAGGAGGTGTGATGAGGGAATAAAAACTGCTTTTTACCCTTTCTTTTCTTTATTTCCCATTGCTTGTATTAAGTGGCAAGTGTTATTAAGAAATAATCAGCATGAACAACTTTTCTGAGTGGTCTAAAACAAAAGAGATAATCTACAAATATTCTGAGTGCTTTGTTATTTGTTTGGGGGTTTTTCTGAGACATCTTTACTGAGACATTTTCCTAGTCTTAAACTGTGTTTCCCTTTACCTTAACTTTCCAAAGTTTTCCACTCAGACTTAGTATTAATGTGACTTAGTTGCTGTGGTTGCCAGATGAGTCACCAAAGCAGCTTTGCATCTTTCAGGGCAATGCTGGAATTCAGCTATCTCCTCCATGCTGGCAACGAGGCTGGTGAGAGGCATTGAGCACAAACCCAATGAGGAGAGGCTGAGGGAGCTGGGGTTGCTTAGCCTGGAGAAGAGGAGGCTCAGGGGAGACCTTATTGCTCTCTACAACTACCTGAAGGGAGGCTGTAGCCAGGTTGGGGTTGGTCTCTTCTCTCAGGCAGCCAGCACCAGAACAAGAGGACACAGTCTCAAGCTGTGCTGGGGAAGTTTAGGCTGGAGGTGAGGAGAAAGTTCTTCACTGAGAGAGTCGTTAGCCATTGGAATGTGCTGCCCAGGGAGGTGGTGGAGTCACCAGCACTGGAGGTGTTTAGGAGGAGACTTGATAGGGTGCTTGGTTGCATGGATTAGTTGATTAGGTGGTGTTGGATGTGATGATCTCAAAGGTCTCTTCCAACTTGGTTTATTCTATTCTAAGGGTCATCTGTCCAATACTGGTGACATCTTCAATCTTTCTGTTGGCAGTTGAGTACATCTGGTAAACGAAAATTGTGTATTCCTCAGTCATCCAGACATTGACTTTATCCTGGTCAAGGTGCCCAAAGAGGGTATTTGAAGATTAGCTCCTGGGAGTGAGAAGAAAATCAGAAAGCTTGAGAGTCATACTGGAAGTTAGAAGGAAGACTTGATCCTCCTGATAAGGCAGAGGGATTTCTGCCCTTTCTGTCTGAGCTGATTCATTTTGCTTTCTAGTTGTAAGCATTATTCCCCTACAGGAAGGCCATGGGACTTAAAACTTGATCTTTTTCCTATTCAATCATCCCAGAAGGTTGCAATATCCCACTTCCCTCACTCACATACACTCATGCACACAGAGAGCATGCTGGTATCATGCCCCTTTCTACAAAGGACAGTACCCTGCCCTCATAGTCTTTCCTTGTGGACTTGCAGTGCCTGGCACATCACCCTCAGGTCTGTTGTGCTGTGTAAGTGCAGTGGGGAGAGTTCACCCTGTGTGAAAACTAAATCCTTTCTGCTGCTCTCTGGAAGCAAGAGCAAACCACATTTTCAGTCCAAATATTTAAGTCCTAACACATTCCCCCCCCCTTTCCTCTATATGAGCAGAACTACTGCTTCATGGAGCTTTCTCATTGCAAAGCTTTGACTGCAAAGAATTTATATGTATAAGTGTTGATTTCTTGCAGTTTCCTTTTGAGTGTTCATGGTCTTTCTCTGCTTCAATCAACAGTGCTTCCTTTTCACAGTGGCATAGAAAGAGCTGTCCAATATGGAGCCCTTATCAGAGTCCAGCTCAGAAAAACATAACAGCAAGGGCCATTCAGAGCCTTTCTGCTGCCTCTGTGAATATCTGCATGATGTCTGTCAGCACTCATTTGCAGATACTGTGTTTACCAAGATGCTTAAATTTCACTTCAGCCTCAGCTGCAGTTCCCTTGACTTTGCTTTTGTGGTATTAGTGCAAATGTGTTGGCATGATGGTTTCCAGTGAGCACTTGAGAGTCTTCTGTCAGCAGTGGGACTCAACAGGCAAGTATTTTTGCAGAGGTATCCCTGCTACTTATTGAGCCTTCACCCTTATTTACAGATAGCTCAGTTTTTCAGCTGTAGAACACAGGGTGGGGATTTCAGTTGGTAAGAGCAAAATGCATCCTGAGCACCATCAGAAGTGCAATGTGAACAAGGCATCAGCTTTTCATGAAGCACTCATCCCCTACCAACTGTGGATAAATCTGTTTCAGAAAGTCTCAGAGAACAGTGGAGATGGTCTCTATGGATTACATTGCTTGTGTCTAGTTGTTTGATTGGCTTGGCCCCCTGGTGCCTGAGTTTTGTTGTTGATTGAATGATAAGACAGAGTAATTTCTGATTGCAGCATATTCAGCTAGTGCAGATATTTCCCAGGAAAGGACTCCTCTGTGTCCATGTCTTTCTGAAACTGAAGGAAGAAGCTTTCTCTGACTCTTACATTAGTGTATGTACTCTACTGTGGCCCTTAGTAGTGAGAAGAAAAGATCTGGAACTAATCCGGACTTCCAGAGAGCCAAATCAGTTTGAATCCCAGTGTCCTTGTTACTGCCAGCTAAAGATTCCTATTCTCTGCACGGGATGCTGAACAGATCTTCATCTGCCTTTTGCCACTGGAGGACTGGCTCAGCTAGTGATAGAACAGAGACAGGGCATGGAAGCCCCTCTGTGACATTACATTCTCTTGAGTGGTTGCTTGGCATGTCCCAGTCACACAGCCTGTGCATAATTTTCTGGGTTTGGGAATATGAGAACCTAGAGCTAGATGTACCCTGCTCCTGCTAGCAGCTGAGTTCCTGTTTTGGTATAGAATCAATAAGGTTGGAGAAGACCTCATGGTTTTTCTTATCACCTGGAATTTATTTATCACAGAATGCCAGGTGGGAAAGGGCTGCAAGGGTCATCTGCTTCAACTTTTCTAGGTAATAAGAATATGGTTTAAATGAGATGGCCCAGCACCCTGTCAAGTTGAGTCTTAAAACTGTCCAGTGTAAGGCAATCCACAACTTCTCTTGGGAAAATTATTCCAAGGTCTAACTGTTCTCATGGTGAAAAATTTTCTTCTGGAGTTCAATTGGAGTTTCTCCAATGAGTAGCTTGTACACACTTAACAAATACCACTGACAGCAGAGACCTAAAATACAGCTCCTCCTGTGGTCTGTCATCTCTTTAGACTTGGGTCTCTTACTGCTGGACAAATAGAATAGAATAAACCAGGTTGGAAGAGACCTTCAAGATCGTCTCCAACCTATCATCCAACACCACCTGATCAACTAAACCATGCAACCAAGCACCCTATCAAGTCTCCTCCTAAACACCTCCAATGATGCTGACTCCACCACCTCCCCATGTAGCACATTCCAATGGGCAATCACTCTCTCTGTGTAGAATTTCTTCCTAACATCCAGTCTGAACCTCCCCTGGCACAGCTTGAGACTGTGTCCTCTTGTTCTGGTGCTGGTGCCTGGAGAAGAGACCAGCCCCTGCCTGTCTACAACCTCCCTTCAGGTAGTTGGGCTGGATATAGTGGATATGGTGTTGGGCTGGTTATTGGCAAGCAATCAGATGTGAGTGGAGCTGTCCCGTTGAACACTTTGCTGTGATCAGAGAGGACTGGACTTAAGGCACTTGCTCTGCTCTTTCTGTCATGCAGTTGCCTGTAGATACACATGGGCAGAGAGATGCTGTAAAGACCAGGGCTTCCTGCTGGCATTGGTCCTTGCATTCTCCTCTGCAGAAAGTATTTCTTGAATAGGGATCTTAATCCGAACACTGCTTTCACTTCATGTTGTGTTCTAATAATATCACACAAGAGGCACAAAATGGCTTTGATCATTGGGAGTAAATGCCACCAAATATTCTTCTTCCTGCAACCTTTTCCTTGCTACATTAAAAATTGATGGGCAATAGCAGCAGCTTCTTTTCAGGACTTAGCTACATCAGCAGATGGGGAAAATGGGCAGGAATACCATGACATGTTGATGGACAGAACAGGGATATCCTGACAGAGCTGGGAGCAGGAGAAATCAGCATTTAATTTGCATAGGTTGGGTCTGTCTGAGGCCAGTCAGATTCACTGCTCCTTCCTCACTTTGAGAAAGGAACTTGCTGGAAAATTATCCTAACTCAGTGAAATTGCTGATGTGACCTAGGTGGTGTGCCTTAATGCCTACATTCACTTTGTTCTTTGTGTTGTGTTTGTTCTCCAGCCAAGAGGAATTTACAGGGAATGAGGGCAAGACACAGACTCAAGAAGTGAAATCATAGCCCCACCAAATTCGGTGGCAAAGCTCCACTTGGTCACCTCAGTGTCAGAATTTGTTCCAAGAGGCCTCTGTCTATCAAGATTGTCTTTGACATCTCAGATGCTGACAGACAACTCGAATAGTGTAATTCTTTGAGCTTTAGGCTGCTTCTCCCTCAGACCCTTGTCACATCAGTAGGTTGCAAGGGCTTACTTGGGCAGGTAACTCCATGCATTTGACAGCAATGTTTTATCATCCCAAGCCTGTAAAAACCTTTCCTGCCAGCTCTTTCTCATGCTATACATTCACCAGACCAACAAAAAAAAGTGGCTCTGGTTAAACCATTTTAATTATATTTTCTTGTGACTGTATGTAAAAGTAGTTGTCCTACCAAAAGCTCAGAAGCAGACTCTCAAGTGGCTTTAAGCCTTCCACTTCACTAATTCAGTCCCTCCCTGGATGCCCACTTGTATCTGGCAAACACAGGACAATTTGTTGCAGAGAGCAAGAACAGAGTGAAAAGGCCTTACAGGCAATGACTTTGACTACAAAGTAATCAGTGCTAGATAGTCGCTGAGGACACTTGAGGTAGCCTCACCCACAAGGTCTGGTGTTCATCTTCCAGTCCATGCCTTTTATCAGAGACCAACTAATGAAGCATGGAAGTGCCCTACTTGGAGCTCCATCTCATCGTCTCAGGTAGTGATAGGACTAGGGGGAATGGAATGAAGCTGGAGGTGGGGAGATTCAGGCTGGAGGTGAGGAGGAAGTTCTTCCCCATGAGAGTGGTGAGGCCCTGGAATGGGTTGTCCAGGGAGGTGGTTGAGGCCCTGTCCCTTGAGGTGTTTAAGCCCAGGCTGGATGAGGCTCTGGCCAGCCTGATCTAGTGTAGAGTGTCCCTGCCCATGGCAGGGGGGTTGGAACTAGCTGATCCTTGTGGTCCCTTCCAACCCTAACCGAAACTATGAAATCTTCTCACTCTACAGTTTTCTTTGGGCTTCTTTTGGTTACCCCACTGATCCAACTGAAGTGACTTTTCTTTTTCCACATCCTCTGCCTTTGTTCAGCCAGCTGCTAGGGTGCTCTGACCAACCTGCTCTTTGTCCTTCCCTGATCTCTGCGAGATGGAAGAAACTAGCAGACTCCTTAAATTATTCAAAAGATACTGGTGTGCTGTATAAATTAGGAAGGTAATGAAGTGTCATGGAAGACCAGGACTAGGCACCAAATTCCCAGGGGCTTCACAGGAAGCAATGCTTCTGTTCCTGTTTGAGTTGGCAGCTCTCTTTTTCATAAAGCCTTGCAAGCTGCTGGATCTAACAGGTTGCTGCAGCTGAGTGAATTGTCAGTAGAGGGGGTGTGCTTGCTGGCACTTCAGGGTCTGAGCCTGGCTCTGACAAGTCATGTTCCAACAGAGATTTTACATCCCTCCAGAAGAACATCTGCCCTATTCTTAATCTCTTATAAATACCCCCTAAAGCTCTGCTTTACTCACCCTGCTCAGCCTTCGCAGTCTTGCAAGCAGTGGTTCAGAGAAGGATTTCTGTCCCTTGAAAGATATGGTTTCTTCTGGCAAGTATTGCTTCACCTGAGCAGTTTGCAAGCATATCCACACTCAGGTTTGTTTCCCCTTATCCAAGCTGATTTAAAGACCATTTGAGATGAGATTGAATAAGGGTAGTTCTGAGACAGTTCTCCTGCTGCTGTAAGTAGTGAAGCCCTCATGCCATAGAGCTGTATTTGAGCATGGGGCTATGCTGCAGTCTCCTCTGTCCTGTCTGGCAAAACCAGCTGCTGGAATCACCTCCAGCTTATCCCTGAGAAGCTACATTGTTCCTGCACCTCTTGGTGGGCAGGTCCTCCATTGTTCTCACCACCATCACCCAGGTCCTACTTCCCTGGACCTAAAATTTCCTGTTCAGACACTCCTTTTGTGCATCTTTCTGCACAACAAGACATGGTGTAGTGGATGATTTTATGATTCTCCTAGAGGCTGCTGAAAACACATTTTGCCTTCCTGTAATTACTGTTGGGTATTTGTGGCAAAGTATTGGACTCAGAACAAAACTGATTCCAAGCCAGGCTCAAATGGGTGGTGGAACACTGGAACAGGGTGCCCAGGGAGGTGGTGAAGAGCCCATCCCTGGAGACATGCAAGGTCAAGCCTGATGGCTCTCTGAGCAAACTAATTAATGGAAGGGGTTTGGACTGGATGATCTTCACAGAAAGAGTGATTGACCATTCAAATGGGTTGCCCAGGGAGGTGGTGGAGTCACCAAGAAGAGACTGG
Source organism: Colaptes auratus (assembly GCA_015227895.2). Taxonomy (NCBI): domain Eukaryota; kingdom Metazoa; phylum Chordata; class Aves; order Piciformes; family Picidae; genus Colaptes; species Colaptes auratus. The sequence goes on along the minus strand of CM037635.1, from coordinate 10,018,249 downwards.
ATGAGGCACTTGATGCCATGGTTTAGTTGATTAGATAGGGTTGGGTGATAGGTTGGACTTGGTGATCTCAAAGGTCTTTCCCAACCTGGTCTATTCTATTCTGTCACTTGAGATCCCTTCCAGCCAAGCATTCTATGATTCTGTGAAGATCATTTTTAAAGGAGATGGCATTTAGCAGCAGGTGACTGTTTAACCTAAACAGAAGCATGATTCTATTCAGTGGCTGGATGATAAAGGAAATAACACTTGGACTTAAAACAACATGAAAAGCTCTTAACCGGGGGTGGTAATCAATCCTTAAACATACCAACACAGGGTAGATCTCTGCAGTAAGGGCTGCTTAAACCAAAGCCAAGAGCCCTTCAGCTCTGGCTGAGCCACTGGTCATAACTTCCTGATAGAAGTGGGTTAGTTTCCTTGGCTTGGGGCAGGCAGCTGGACAGGCTGATCTGAAAAGTCCTTCCTGCATTTAAAATCATGTATGAATATGAATGGGCCTGACAGAAATGGTGCATAGGAGCAACCTAGGAAAGGGAGAGAAACCGGAAAATACCAGAGTGAGGAGTTTACAGAAAGGAACACAGAAGTAGTGTGGGAAAGGGGAGAGAAAAAGCTGAAACATGAGAAGGTGTATGTGGAAAGAGTAGGCAGGCACCAACTCCAATTATGGATGCAGGGATGTCCCCAACCTGTAGTCTGTAAAAATGATATTAACTGAGTCTGTCTGTGAGACATTTCTCCTGGATGTCTCCTTGGGGAGGAGGATTTCCCCTTCTACCTGAATACAATACAATAAATCCAGGTTGGAAGAGACCTTCAAGATCATTGTGTCCAACCCATCAACCAATCCATCCCACCTAAACAACTAGATCTTGGCACCAAGCACCCCATCAAGTCTCCTCCTGAATACCTCCAATGATGGTGACTCCAAGGGTGGTTGTAGCCAGGAGGGGGTTGGTCTCTTCTCCCAGGCAACCAGCACCAGAACAAGAGGACACAGTCTTAAGCTGTGCCAGTGGAAGTTTAGGCTGGAGGTGAGGATGAAGTTCTTCACAGAGAGAGTTGTTAGCCATTGGAATGTGCTGCCCAGGGAGGAGGTGGAGTCACCATCCCTGGAGGTCGTCAAGAGGGAACTGGATGTGGCACTTGGTGCCATGGTTTAGTAGTCATGAGGTGTGTTGGGTGACAGGTTGGACTTGATGATCCTTGAGGTCTTTTCCAACCTTGGTGATTCTGTAGATTGTTGTCTCGAATATCTGGACAGGTTAAAGATGATGTGTTTTTCATCACTTTCAGACCTGAGCACAGTGAAGTGATTTGAAGTGCTTTCAGAAGCTTGATTTTAGGCAGGTTAGAGTTTCGAAGCAACCCTTCTCCAAACTTCTGCATACAAATTTCCCTCTCAGCTTGTTGTGTGTGAGGCTTGCTGATAGTGCCTGATCTCCTGATAGCATCACAAATTAAGAACCTCTCCTGTCTTGGTGAAGGCCTCAGCTTAAGTTTCATAAAAGCTATTTTGGAGCTTCTGTGATGGACAAGAAAATGCACAGCACAACAGGCTGCCACGCTCTGTTCTTCACAACAAAATTAATCCTCTGATGGTGATGAATGTGTAGCATGTATCATTTCAGCAAGGCTTTGGATCTCTCTTCCCAATCATGGCTGTCAGAATAATTATTCTCATCCATTAGCACTGTGTTGCAAACTTGATGCCAGAGCAGGTCATCGCATATGCGGCAGGACTCAGCAGAATGGGTTTGACTGCCTTTTACTTGTACAAAACCCCTGTCTGCAGGGATCCTAACATCCCTTGCAACTAGCAGGCAGGTGTTTTGGGTCCTGTTAATGACCATGCTAGAAACAGCTCATACCTGACAAGCTGTGTAGGTTGTGTCTTGCACGGGAGCTTTCTGTGTTGTAGAGTCAGATCATCCTGCTGTCTTCAGTGCTTCATACTTTGAATGCTATTGGCAGCAAAGGATATGTTTGGATATAGCTGGACACTTTGACGTGCTCTGAGAGACAGGACAATTTTAAATGGTTAAATTAGGCATCTGCTCTGAAGTGTCCTCAGGAAAAGATTATCTCTCTGAAGGCAGAGGGAGCCTAGGGAGATTAGCTTTTTTGCCTTTGTGAATGCCTCATTAAATGATTTCCCCAATTTCCTCATGAATTTGGATGTGGATACCTCCAAAGTCCTCCTAGAACATCCTAACCTCTGGGTCATCTCTCTGCTTGTGTTTTGGAAGGGGCTACTAACTATCCAAGCCTCCTTCTGTGAAGTCAATCCTAATTACTTGTGCTGGGGGCTGTAAATATTCACCAGCATTTGAAGGAAAGGTTTCTGGGTATGGCAGGTCTAATCAGGTAGAGCTAGTGCCTTCCTATGGAAAACTAATTGAACACTGGTTCCACCTGAGTCATCAAGTGTTACCTAACATTGAAGCAATGATTTTGCTCCCAAATATAAACAGAAAAGAGATCTTGAAGTTGTCTTCAGTGGGAGGCAAGCACTGCTTGTCTAGATTCACGTGCTTACTACATGTGGAAAATACAGGTCAACGTATTACCATGTCCCCATGAGAAACAGCAGAACTGGGATGAACTCCTTCCCTGCTTCCAGTGCCATGAGCTGGCCTTCCTTAAGAGAACAGGTCACAGAATTTCCCACTGGGACTGCTGACTCAGCTGGGAGATGGCAGGCAGCTCCACTACCTCCCACGCAGCAGCAGTTGCTGAGCAGCGTGGCCTCCCGTGGTTTCGAAGTGATTTGACACCCTCTGACAAACAGCAGCTGCAGAGCCCAGTTCTGAGGTGTTGGTAAGGAAGCCACTAATGATATGTGATCTTTCAGGGAAAAGGCAGCACTGTGCTCTCCATACTACTGATTGCTTTTATGCTTCTTGCATCTCTAAGGCCAGGAGGGCAACTTTTGTTTTAACCAAGAGAGAAACGCGCTCTGTTTTCTGCTCCTCTCAGGCAGGGAGGACCTTTTGCCAATGACTTTGCAGTTCCACAAGCGCTTGCTGTGGTGGCAACCTGTAATTAAGGCCACAAACCAGTTGCAGTGCTAATTCTTTAATTCCACATAGTCCTCTCCTGCTGGGGGGGGCGGAAAAAAGAAGGTGGCAACTTCAGGCTGCTATTTTCCTTCTGCTCAGGCTTCAGATTTGGTCTTTAAATAAAGGTGAAACTTTCTGCAGAGTCTGAGCACACACAAAAAAAAATCTATCAAGTTGAACAAGGTTTTCTTTTCCAGAGGTGATAACACCATTTTCTATACATGCAGCACATGAGTCAATGAATTTCAAAGCTCCAAGTGCTGGGCTGAGCTTGTGGAAATCGGCATAACCCTTTGGGTAGCAGCGGGAAGGCGTCAGAGTATGGCAACTGCCAACTCGGTGATCACCAAGTGATCAATGGTGAAATGACAGCGCTTGCATGATGACAGGGCTCCAAAATGATGGAAATGAGCTGCTGGGCTTGCACAGGAGGGAGTTACAGTATCACAGTATCAGTAAGGTTGGAAGAGACCTCGAAGATAGAGTCCAACCTGACACCACAGACCTCATGACTAGACCATGGCACCAAGTGCCACGTCCAGTCCCCTCTTGAACACCTCCAGGGATGCTGACTCCACCACCTCCTTGGGCAGCACATTCCAATGGTGAACGACTCTCTCTATGGAGAACTTTCTCCTCACCTCCAGCCTAAACTTCCCCTGGTGCAGCTTGAGACTGTGTCCCCTTGTTCTGGTCCTGGTTGCTAGAGAGAAGAGGCCAACCCCTTCCTGGCTACAACCACCCTTTCATGTAGTTGTAGAGAGCAATAAGGTCTCCCCTGAGCCTCCTCTTCTCCAGGCTAAACAACCCCAGCTCCCTCAGCCTCTCCTCACAGGGCTGTGCTCAAGGCCTCTCCCCAGCCTTGTTGCCCTTCTCTGGACACGTTCAAGAGTCTCAATGCCCTTCTTAAACTGAGGGGGGGGGGGGGGGGGTGTTGGTTCTGTTACAGAATCACATCATCATTTGGGTTGTAGAAGATCTCTATGATCAAGTCCAACAGTCAACCTGACACCACACTACCCACTAAACCATGCCCCAAAGTGCCATATCTACACCTTTTTGAACACCTCTAGGGTGGTGACTCCATTCCCTGTTCCAATGCCTGACCATTGGGGTTTTTTTGTAATACCCAGCTTTACCCTCCCCTGGCACAACTGAGGCCACTTCATCTCATTCTCGTATGTTGTAACAGAACCCAGTGATCACACTTAGACATGTTGTACACACATGTTAGCATCCACAGTTATGACCTGCATCTGAATGCTCCTAACACAGTAAGTCATTCTACCTAATATGAATAGAATTAACCAGGTTGGAAGACACCTTTGAGATCATCAGGTCCAACCTGTCATCCAACACTATCCAAACAACTAAACAATGGCTCCAAGCACCCCATCCAGTCTCTTCTTAAACACCTCCAGGGATGGTGACTCTACCACCTCCCTGAGCAGCACATTCCAATGGCTAACAACTCTCTCTGGGAAGAACTCCTCTCACTTCTAGTCTAAACTTCCCCTGGTTCACCATGGGATTGTGTCCTCTTGTTCTGGCGCTGGTTGCCTGGGAGAAGAGACCAACCCCCTCCTGGCTACAACCTCCTTTCAGGTAGTTGTAGAGAGCAAGAAGGTCTCCTCTGAGCCTCCTCTTCTCCAGGTTAAGCCATCCCAGTTCCCTCAGCCTTTCCTCATAGGGCTTGTGCTTGAAGCCTCTCCCCAGCCTCATTGCCCTTCTCTGGACACATTTAAGTCAACACAGGACCAAGTTTGATGGAAGACATACTGCCCTTAGCAGACTCTCTTCTTCTCTCAGTTCTCATGGAAATTAATTCTCCAGTCTTTCCATCAGACTCTGATCAAGTATAGATGGAAACCACATTATCAGGCATGAGCAGAGGAAGGCAGGATATGGCCTATGAGAACTCCTTTTTTGGAGTCTGAGGAGAAGGTATCCCAGGAACCAAAGAGTGAAATGTAGCTGCTTAATAAATCATAGTGGGAAGCTGCCTTTCCACAGCAGGGTAGTAATGTGCACATTTAGGAGCTGCCAGTACAGGAAAGAAGAAAGGAAGGAGAGATCTCCATTCCCCTCCCTAAACTTGCTCCCCATGTGAAACCCCTCTGGCTCTTGACTCTCTACCTCTCCATAATTCCTCTGCCAATTCAACTGCCAATGAAACTGCATTTTCTTTGCATGGCTGAGAAGCTGTGAGCAGGCTCTGCTGCTGAGTGCAGCAGTGTTTCTTGACTAAACATGTTATAGCTCACAAAACATTGTACATTTTCACTCATTGTTGTGCATATACCTTGAGCCAAGTCCCTAGATGCTTGTACGCTGCTGGCAGAGTGGTTATGCACTCCCTTTAAAATAATTGTGCTGGTCATGATTGGGCCTGGAGACTTGTGTGAGCAGTTTTCTTTTCCTGTTAGTCAGAAATGTCCTCTTGCTGATTCCAGCAAATTTCCCCTGATTCTCAAGTAGAAACCGACCACCACTTTGGGTGTGCTTGGTAGGGAATGAAAGTCAGGTGTCAACAGCTGCCATTGTGTGACTGTGGTGTGAGCTCGTTTCAGCTCCTAAAGGGCAGCCATCCACATCATACAGGTGGCTGTTGGCATTGTGTGAAGATCCCATGGATTGGTCAGGTGGGGGTTGGTCTCTTCTCCCAGGCAACCAGCACCAGAACAAGTGGACACTGTCTCAAGCTGCACCAGGGGAGGTTTAGGCTGGAGGTGAGGAGCAAGTTCTTCACAGAGAGAGTCGTTAGCCATTGGAATGTGCTGCCCAGGGAGGTGGTGGAGTCACCATCCCTGGAGGTGTTCAACAGGGAACTGGATGTGGCACTTTGTGCCATAGTTTGGTAGTCATGAGGTGTTGGGTGACAGGTTGGACTTGATGATCCTTGAGGTCTTTTCCAACCTTGTTGATTCTATGATTCACTTTAGTCACCTCAAACACAAACCCCCCCATCCTTATTTGTAACCAGAGTCCATGCTTTTAGTGTTTGTTGGCTCTCTATGAAAAACAGATGGCACTTGAGGATTTCACAGTGTCACTCCCTGAGTATCTGTAAAACTGAGCTGCCATACAAGTAGAGAGTGGTGACCCAAGTATTGATTCCAGAGCATCTCAGCAGAGCCTGCCTATTAAAGGCCAGTATGGAGAGTCTCTCCTTTGACTGGCTTGGATGTACAGACTGTGATGTCTTCAGCCTGTTTCCCTCAAAGCCAGGGAGAAAGTAAGGCTGGCTAGGCTTTGCCTGCTTGTGCTGCTGCTTTCCTTCTAGCTTGCATGCAGAGCCATCCCACACACAGAGCCCGGAAACACAGACACCTTCCCATATCTGTCATCCCAGCAATCCTGATATGTCTTTGGTGGTGCCACACAGCCTGTGCTCATCAAACCCTGTGGCTCTAGGCTGTGCTCCCTTTGAGCAGGGTCAAAGTGTTTTCCCTTGGAGGAGGAGGGTGATGTGGTACCTGCAGAGCTGCATTTGTCCTGCTCTGAACTGCAGAGTGACTACATTTTGCCAGTCAGGCAGGCTCTGGGAGTACTGGCAACTGGCATTAAAAGATGGCAGCATGCATCTGTGCTGTCCACGCTCCCACTGTTTACCTGAATTTTTCCTGTCGTTTTCAGAAGGTAGGAAAGTTAGAAGGCAGACCTGGCTGTTTCATTATCTGCTTCCAGCAGGGGGAGATGAGTACAGAGAGTTATTTCTTCTGGGAGCATGTACAAAAATAACATTATTTTACTCATGAGGTACTCTCCTAGGATTCATGTGAATGTTGCTTGTTTGGCCTATTATACCCAGGCAGCTCCTTCCTTTTTGCTTCTGTATGCTTCTCTAAAAGCAAGTAAGAGCTATCAGCTTTAGGCTTTGCTTTTATTTCCTTTCCAAGGTTTACAAGACCCTCAAGGGAATTTCTTCTTTGTCTCTGGTTGTTGTTGTTGTTGTTGTTATATATTTATGCTATGGTGATTCTAATGAAGATTGTACACATGTGTAAAAAGGTGAAGACTTCCCTGGGTGCCTCCCAGCGTGCTGTGACACCCCCCCACTTTGAAGGGAGGCATGGCCACCTGCATTCCCACCTCGAGTCAGGATGTTACAGGAATCTAGGGACAGGATTCCTTCCTTCTCCCTGCCTCAAACCCCTTCTGTCATTCTCTGCATAAAGCATATTGGTGCCACTTTCCATGAACTATATTTAACTAAGCATTAAATTTAGATTTAACTGGATAGTTATTGCCTCCTAAGTAAATACTCTGAGATAAGGAAATATTTAGTGAGCTCTAGCAGTTGGGTGGCAGATGCTTCTTGCATTGCATAATAGTTAATCTTTGACAAATATGTTTTCCTTACTCCACTGGCATTTAATTAACATACAATAGCTGATATTAAATGTAGATGAAACATATGTGAGAGACCCTCATAAAAAAGATCAGTGCAATGCTCTGACTGGTGCAAGGGGTGTGTGCCTATCGTTGGCCATTTTGCATGGGACTGGGTCTTGCAGATGTAGTTGAAGTTTGTGACAAGAGGGGATTGGAGGTGGCACTTGGTGCCATGGTTTAGTCCTGAGGTCGGTGGTGCCAGGTTGGACTTGATGATCTTTGAGATCTCTTCCAACCTTGGTGATTCTGTGAGTGCAGAAGCTGCTTCTTGGTGATGCCCATCATCTGGAATGCCAGCAGCCTGATGCCATTTCTCTGTCCATTGCCCTAGAGCAGTGGCTAGCAGCAGCATGGTCTTCTTCAGAGCAATACTCTTGTCAAGTGAAATCTTTCTCTGCAGTAGCTTGGGAGCATTCAGTGTGTGGATTAACCACTTATCTCCTTCTTCATGCTCCCTTTCTCTGGTGTCATCGAAGCCAAGACTCTTGCAGAGGAAATGTTTGCATCAGCTCATTCCTTCACTTGAATACGAAGCAGTCATCTCTTTTGCTGATGTAGCAGTGGTGTCGTGACCTTAGCCCTTAATTTGTGGGCCTTTAACACATGTAGGGATTGTTTAAGTACTTATAGACAGCGTGGCCTTTCCACACCAGGGCTGTAGGGGCCAGTTTCTAGGGGTTCAGAAAGCAACTGGATGCATTCCTGGAAGAAGAAAATCAATTGAGGGCCATTAACTACAAAGGCACTGCCACTGGCTGGGGACGTGCCTTAGCCATAGATCACCGGAAATGAGAGAAGTGCCCTGGGGCAGTTCCACTGCACACTTGCCTTCTGCTGGTGCACTTCCCTAGGCATCGGCTTCAGGCTGTGCTCAGTGTTAGGACCCAGACTGAGAGAGGCCTTTGATCTGATCGCATGTGGCTGTTTGTATGACACACAACCATTCCTTGTGTCTCTCCAGTTTGGGTCCACTGTATTCCCCCATAAGGTTCCAGGAGCAGACAAGAGGAAATAGCCTCATGTTGCACCAGGGGGGGTTTAAATTGAGTATTAGAAGACACTTCTGCGCTGAAAGGGTTCTCAAACGCTGGAATAGGCTCCCCAGGGAGGTTGTTGAATGGGATGCAGAGATGTGGTGGTGAGGAGCATGGTTTATCACTAGACTTGGTAGAGTCAGATAATGGTTGGACTTGATCTTAAAGGTCTTTACCAACCAAAACAATTCTGTGATTCTATGCAGCAGGCAGCCTACAGGACCTGTTTTTTCCCTTGCTGCACATTCACGTGGCAGTGCTTTGATAGCACAGGGCAGCAGTTCACAGCAGCTCTATTCCTCTCTGGACCCTCATTAAACCATTTTGTCCTCCTTTGCTCTCCCCCACCTCCCAGCCCCACTGTGCTTTGGCCACAGAAGGGTTACACTAGCGAAACATCCGTAGGAGAAAGGAGATCGGGCTGGGAGAATGGCAGGCAGGCATCAGCAGTAAAACATAAGGCTGATTCCTCTCCATTAATTTAATCTCCCTTCCCTTGTGATGGCGGTGGTGGGGCTGGTGTGGGAGCTGTGGGAACGTTCCCGGGTGGGCTCAGGGGGCTCAGCTGCGGGCGCTGGCAGGCGGGGAGGACAGTCCGGGCATTCACACTGCGGGCAGCTCAATACCAGCATTGTCTGCGGTCCATCCCTCACAGGCTGGGAAAGGAGGTGGGGGGCGGGAAGGGCTTGAGTGGAGAGAGGTGGGAGGGAGGCGGAGGGAGGGCTGCACAACTGTTTATCTGGCGAGGGGAAACTCTGAGAGGGGGGGAAAAGCGAGGTTTGAGGCTGCGGAGGCAGTTGCCAAGGATGCTGCTCTGTAAATCAGCTCGCCTGTGGCTTCAGGCCGCAAAGCCAAGTTGTTTGCACTTTTGGCCACAGATTCTTTGCCCTCCTCCCCCTCTTTCCCTCAGCATTTTCTCTTGTGAATACAGACTGTATCCTCCTCCATCCTCTCTGCCCCGCTCCCGGTGTCTTCCTGCCGCTCATCGTCTCCCCGCTGCTCCTGCCTTCTCTGCCTGTGCTGTTACTTCTTTTGCATCCCTCTTCTTCCTCCAGCTCCTTCTTCCTCTCCTATCCCTTTCCCTCTCTGTCGCCCCCTCCTCCCTTTTCCGGCCCCCTCTCTCTCAGGTCGCCCCTAGTCTGCCCTCCAGCCTCTTCACATGCCCCCCTTCTCCCTGCTGCAGTGCCCCACTCCCTCCCCTTCCCACCCGAGGTCCCGCTTCCCAAGGCTCAGCCCGGCTGCCCGGGCAGGACAGGGCTGGTGGCTGGGGGCTGTGGGACGGGCTGTGCCCCCGGCAGAACACGGGAAGCGCCGGTCGCAGCTCCCTCCCTCGCTGGCCGCCGCCGTGGTGCCGAGCTGCCGTCTCACGAGTGAGGCTCCCTCCTCTCTCTCTCTCTCTCTTTCCCTCCTCCCTCCTCTCTCCCTCCCTCTCTCCCTCCCTCCTTCCCTCGCTCCGCCTGGGAAAGTGGGTTAGGAAGGGAGCTCGGGGCTGGGAGGCTGCACAGCCGCTCGCTGGAGCAGGACCATCCATCCACTCTTACAGCCCGGCGGCACAGGGCTCGTCTTGTTCCTTTTCCGTTTTGGTGGCTTTTTTTTCCCCTTCACCTCTGTCCATCGCTCCAAACGGGTCGACCGAATTATTATTTTTCAAGTGTTTTGCTACCTGACTCTCTCCTCTTGCGCTTTGTTGTTTGGTTTGGGGTTTTTCTTCTTCTTCTTTTTTTTTTTTCCTTTCATTTCTTTTTTTCTTCCCCCTCCTGTTTTTACCGTGTGTTGGTTGGTTGTGGTTTTTTTTGGTGGTGGTGGTGTTTCTTTTCCTTTTAATTGAAGGTTGTTCTAAGACTCTTTTTAAAAAGCCTTAAAAAAAAAATAGGAAAAAAAGACGAGGGGGGAAAAGAAGCACAGCAAGAGACTGAAAAGAGCAAAGAGCAAGAGAAAGTGGCAGCTAAGGACTGTGAAATCACCTCCCCCTTTCTGGGGCTGTCGATCAGAGCGAGAGTTGTACATTATTTTTATTGTGGTGGTTTTTTTTATTTGCTGCGTCTCTCTACCCACATCCACACGCAGAGAGAGAAGAGAGAAGTACAGAGAGTGAAACTCGACAAGACCAGCCATGGTAGCAAGGGCTCAGCCTGATCGGAAACAATTACCGCTGCTCCTACTGAGATTGCTTTGCCTTCTCCCTACAGGGCTGCCAGTCCGCAGCGTGGATTTTACCCGAGGTACCGATAACATCACCGTGAGGCAAGGGGACACAGCCATCCTCAGGTAGGGCTTTTTGCCAACTTTCCCTTTTCTATGCTTCTACCTATACGTTTCCAGGCACAGAGCCTGTCCATGTGCTGTGATATAGGTCCGTGTGTATCTGTCGCTGTGAAAGCGTGCGTTATTTTACCTCTCAAACTGCAGCAGCAGCAGCTGCTACAAACAAGCTCGGTCTGTTTGTGCTTTAACAGGGAAAAGAAAAAAAAACCAAAATCACAAAGCTTTTGAACATTTCTTTCTACCACTCTCCTCAGCGTAGTGCTCTGGATCAAAAGAATTTTGGTGGGGAAAGCCCTGTTTGTGTTAGCTGGTTCTCCTAAATGTACGTTTTCCACCAGCCCTGCAGTATCAATAGAGGAATCCAAAAGGGCTGCAGCTGTGCTTGCCAGATGTTCCATTGATCTTCCCACAGTTCTTTTTGTACCTATGCAAAAAACTTTATCCCTGGTGCTGTCAGAACTCTCAGGCAAGTTTGTTTGGTTTTTATTTTGGAGGAGGGGGGGGAGGGAAACTCTGGCTCATAATTCTATGTATTTACTTTTATGCCTTGAAAGGAGGGGAGATGGATGCAAGAGTTGAAAAAGCTGGTGGGGAAAAAAAGAACGAGGGAATGGTGTGAGGGCAGTGATCTTGATGAAGCTTGTATCGTAGGCACTGTGTTGGTTTCTTTGCTGGGCTTGGTAAATGGGTGTATGCTGTGCCTGTGTGTCCAAGTGCTTTTCTTTGCACACACAGCCTTGTTCACTGGCAGCACTGTAGTTCTGTATTCATCATGCAGGTTCTGTAAATGTAGTTTGAAGCTACTTGGGCTTTCGCTTTGGATTGTCCCAGTTAGCTGAAATTCAGTCACCTTTTTCCTGTGGCTTGCTTTCTGAGATTCTGCCTTGCTCAGTAACTTTGCTGCTGAAGAGGAATTCTGCACATGTGAGTGTGTGCACACACACCGTGTACTGTGGCTGTAAAACTACTGGACATCATTTACAAAAAGTCTGTCATCTGTATGGGGAGCTGATCGTGCACAAACCCTGAAGCACCAAGGGAGCAATCCCCTAGCAAAGCTAACACCAGCAGCAAAGTTTTCCTTCTCTTTCTCTGAAATAAATCCTGCTAGATGTCACCAAATGGTCTGCTCCATGATCCCCTGTGTCCTGCATCCCTGCCATTTAATGATAGAGGGGTGTGTGAACTAGCAAGATGGGATCAGGCAAGAAGGATGGTGGAAGAGAGGGGGGGTATGTGTGTATGCATATCGCTTCTCTCAGCTCCCGTGTGCTGGGTTGTTTTGATCCTGGAATATCCGTTCAGCAGCTTCCATTCCCCAGCTCTCCAGACTTGTTAACTCGCATGTAAGATTTATCCACATGGAGTAATAGGATTTACAGAGTAATTCATCTGCCTTGCATATGCAGTGGAAGGGGTTTAGATGCTACATGGTAAACACCTAACAAGGGGTGTTGCCCCTGACTCCCAGCTTCTCTCCCTTCCACTTGCTAGCAATTCATAAATCCCATTAACCCTTTTCTAGCAGGACTCCCAGCTGACTAATCTTGTTTTTAAAGGCAAATCACTTCCATCAATCACTTCTTTTGGAGGACCTGCTCAGGCAGATGTTTGCGAGCATATGTTTGGTACATACAGCAGCAGACAAGTCATCAAGCTCACTTGCCCAGCCAGGGGTCACTGGATTTATATTTCCCACTTAACCTTGGATCTTTTGAGTTTATCTAAACACTGTGTGCTAAAGCTGCATTGGCAGCAGAGAGGGCTGAGCGGATGGTGGAGATGGTGTTTGTATGAGCTGTGTGTTAAGCGTTTGTCAGCGAGCTCAAAGGGGTTGCATGGGAGACTGGTTTTGGTGTTTGTGTGGAGTGTATGGCTTGCCAGGCACTAAAATAAAACACCTGAGTGAGGTGATCCAGCTGTGTCAGCCAGATGTATGCCAAGTGACACAGTTTGCAGGAGCAGCACACCACCCAGACCTGTAACTACTTGCCCCAAGAAACAAGGTGTTCTCAGCAAGCTGAGTTCCTGTCAGAAGTGACTGTGGCCAGTGCACACGCAAGCTTTCCTCTCCTTCGACTGCCTTCCTAAGATATTTAGGTAGATTTGGCCATCCATGTGCTTTTCCACATTTCCTTGGAAAGGACAGTGCTCCCTTTCCCTGGGACCAGCCCCAGGCTCTTGGAATGTTTCAGTCCCTACTTCAGAGGAGAGGCAAAAGCCAGGCTGTTCTGGGAGAGGGGACTGCCATGTGAGGCTGGAAGGGGTGAGATTTCCCTCTGTCCCATATACTTTGGGTTTTGAAGGCTGACATTTCATTCCTTCAGTTTTAAAGCAAAGGTTGGTTTTTTTATCTTCTCGTCACTGGTTTCCCTGCCCCTCCAAAATATAACTCACTTTAAGACAGCTTTGGACATGAAAAACTACCAGCATACAGATCTATTAGTGATGATGCAAGGCAAAGAGCTAGATGAGGAAGAAAACCTTAGATGATCTATACTAGCTGTGCTCAGAGCAGATCTCCCCCTCCACAGAGAGATTGAGAGATCTCTGTAGAGAGATCAGAGATCATATCACCTATCTTTGCTATGCATCTGCTTTGGAGGGAAGAGAGAGGGTGCAGTGGACTAGTGCACAGTAGCCACATCCTCTATCTTGAAGGGAAATAAAAATGTAGGAGGAAGGGAAAAAATGATATGCAGTTGGAGAGAAATAAAAGTAATGTAGATAGTGTTAAGATGACTGAAAACATTTTGTTCATGTAAATTGTGGTGCACATCTTTCAGCAAAGCATGGAGGACAGGGTATTCTGAATGATTCTTCCCCTTCAGGGCCTTATATATTTGTATATAGTGTTATACATGTAGGTGGAAGAGTGGGTGGGTGGACTGATCTATGAAGTGGAGAAAAATAGTTTATTATGAGCCTTAATGTTCCTAAAGGAAGCCACTCCTCTGGAGCTTCATCTACAGCTTGTTACTCAGAATAGAATTATTCTGAGAAGTTTGGATGTGACTTTTTCAAGCTATGGCATTTCAGATATTCCCTTGCTATGGCCTATTAAAAGATGTCCCTACACTTGCTCATCTCCTAAATGGCCTGGCAGCAGATTTGATTCATGTGTTGGCCTCGCTTAAGGTTGATGACTTTTAGTGGATATTTGGCATGGGAAAGTTAGGGAGTTGCAGAGAGCAAGAAAGGGCAACACCATCCCATGATAGACTATTCACAGGGAGAAGGGTAATGATACATTCCTTAGATGAAGGCTGGAAGGAGAGGATTGGTCTGAGAGCTGCAACAGGTGAGAAGGGCTGAGCAAGCTTCTGGTGTTTGGCCAGCTACAATCAAGAAGAGTGAGCAGGGTATTTCAAAGGTGACATTGTATATAGGACAGCCTGTCAGGCTCATTAAGGTGTCATTCTTTAACTTTGTTTTCATCAGGGGGAGAAGGACCTTATTGTGGCCTTCCAGTATCTGAAGGGGGCCTACAAGAAGGCTGGGGAGGGTCTTCTCAGGATATCAGGGAGTGATAGGACTAGGGGGAATGGAATGAAGCTGGAGGTGGGGAGATTCAGGCTGGATGTGAGGAGGAAGTTCTTCCCCATGAGAGTGGTGAAGCCCTGGAATGGGTTGTCCAGGGAGGTGGTTGAGACCCCATCCCTGAAAGTGTTTAAGGCCAGGCTGGATGAGGCTGTGGCCAGCCTGATCTAGTGTGAGGTGTCCTTGTCTATGGCAAGGGGGTTTGGAACTATCTGATCCTTGTGATACCTTCCAACCCTGACTGATTCTACGACACCAAACCTTCTTCTGAGTATCTAGAGGGACCTGCTTTTGAGTATTGAGAGGACACCGTGTGCTACAATTCCTGCCAGTGTTTTGCTTGCAAGATCACAGTCATGAGGTTGTCAGGCTTTGTGTACAACTTCCCTGCTTGATGTTAGGACAAAGAACGTCCAAATTTTGAACACACATAATGTTCCCCCAAACTAATTAAAACAGGAAAAAAAAATCAAGTCCCAACCCCAGATCTTCTTTCTTTGCACCTGTATCCAGCATCCCTCCCTATCTGGATGTATTTGATGAGTAAAGACAGGGCCCCTGTGCTTTGTTACACCTAGGGAGCAGTTGAGATATAGGAGGATGTTGGCCATGTATTAGCAAAGGGTAGCTATTGCCAGCTGGGAAGGGAAGGAACTGTGCCTCTATCTTGTGTTTAGCCCTTAAGGTACATTAGAAGCAAAATAGCAACCAAGTCAGTGCTGTGGGACCAGGTATCTTTACAACATGTCAAGGTGGAAAGACTGGCTTTCTCAAGACCTATCATAGCAGCTCAGCCCAAAATGCCTGTCAAGCACTTTTCTGAGGGCATCAGTCCTGGCACAAGGGTAGGAATGGCCTTTACTTGACCTCTGGAGTGGAGCTTATCACTATCTGGAACCAAAATGTGTCACATCCTCGTTCCCATCCTCTCAGTTGTACCAGCACAAATCCACCAAAGCCCAAGGCTCTGCCAGCAATACCATGTTTATCTTTTGGGCAGATTCCTGTGGACTGCTAATAAAGAGGTCCAAGTGACTCACACAGGGCTTGAGCCGCTGAGCACTGCTCAGATGATGCTCAGCCCACTGGAGAACTGGGACCTTGCCAAGGCCAGAATTGGGCTCGTTGTTCTTACGTTTTTGCAAGCATCAACTTTTCATCACCAACTAATTCAATCTGATGTTGGATGCACAGGTGAAAACCAACATTCAACTGAGAGTGCCAGTTCCATTTTTCACCAGGTGTTTTGAAATAATGTGAAGTCTCAGGTTGATAGCACATTTAAGAACTTCCATCCTAATGGGTGCTTAGTTTCTTCGAGTTACATGTGTCAAAAGATGGGCTGGAATCAAATTACCAGCTGTAATGATAATGCTGTTGCTGTAATTCTGCAATACAAGCAATTGATGCAGACTCTGCTCTTGGCCTCCCAGTATTTTGCTGATATTCTACATGTGGAGCTATGCTAGAGGACAAAGGCACCTCAGGCAAAGCAGGAACGCAGCATCACAGCAAAGTTTATGCCCTATACAGTAATTTTAAAGGAAAAGTAAATGCTGCTCAGATTACACTCACAATTAGCATGTAATTTGTATCAGGGAGCACTGAGCTGAGCCCTTTGCTAGAAATGAGAATAAGCATGTTCAAAGGTATAATGCTACATAATAATACAGTCTTGGCAGTAAAATTTCAACCTTGATTATTATTAGTATTGTTGTGCCTCTTAAAGGCCACCACTGTGCTGAGACACCCTTTTAAGTGGCATGTGAAAGCAGAGTAAGAGAGATCCCTCCTTCTGCAGGGCATGCAGGCTATTAGCTGGGATGGGCAAGAGGCTGGGGGTGGGCAGGAGGTGCCTATAGGTGAGGGGACTTGCCCAGGGTTGCACATCAGGTTCATGCACACCCAGTCTAGTGACCTATCCATTAGCTTGGGTTGTCTTGTGGCTCAGCCACGTAACAACCTAGCAAATGACTCAAATGAGGCTTAGTTATCATGTCCTCATCTGGCTGGTATTGACTACAAGTCCCAAACATACTTAGGGCTGTTGAGACTGCAGAATAGAAGGCTCCAGGGAGACCTTATATCAGCCTTCCAGTGCCTGAAGAAGACCTTCAAGAAAGCTGGGGGAGACTTTTTACAAGGGCTTGTGATAGGGTGAGAGGTAATGGATTTAAGCCTGAGGAAGGTAGATTTGGTCTGGATATTAGAAGGAAATTCCTTACAGTCAGGGTGCTGAGACACTAGAACAGGTTGCCCAGGGAGTTTGTGGATGCCCCCTCCCTGGAGGCGTTCACAGCCAGTTGGACAAGGCCTTGAGCAGCCTGGTCTGGCTGCAGATGTTCCTGCCCATGGCAGAGGGGGTTGGAACTAGATGAACTTAAAGGTCCCTTCCACCCCTAACCATTTTATTGTTCTCTTTATCCAGTGTACGCTCAGCTTTCATTATCAAATCTAGCCTACATGTGTTGAGAGAGGGTGTGCTGGGACCTGTGCAAAGGAGGGCTGCACTCTCCTGATAATTCCTTTTGAAACCAAGCCAAAAAGAAAAAAAAAAGAGAAGTATAAATGTAGTAACAGATGATGTTGCAAAACTTCCAGGTCTGGCAGCAGATGGTGCCGTTATGTGAAAGCACACATGCATGCATAGATATGTGAATGTGTGTGCATACATATGATAGAAGAAGATGCAATATGTACATGATCAGAGGCTGGTTATTAGCATCTCTTCTTACACACACCCACCCCCAGCCCAGATTTCTTTACAGTGAGCCCAGTGGTGAGCAAGTCCTTTGCAATTCTGTGTTTTCTGCACAGTGGGACTAACCCACCTCAAGCAAAGGTGGAATGGAAATGAGAAAGGGCTCTTTCCTTAGTGAAATTATGTATGTTTAATAACACTGTATGTATAATTTGCATTCAGAAAGCTGGAGGAGAAGAGACAGTATCAGTCTGTATGGCTTTAACCTCCTCCCCTGAGTCTGCACACACGCTTCAGTTTGCAGCTAAGTACCATATGTTTTCCTACTTAGGTGGCATTAAAATTTATATCTTAGTATGTGTTACCTGGAGTGTCGTGGAGTAGCTACCTCTTCCACTTTGTTCCCTTCTCCAGCAGGTCATGAGGAAAGACCTAGTCTTAAAATAGCTCAGAGTTACTGGAATTTGCCATCTCGTAACAGTGCGTTTTCAAAATATACCTTGCATGCAGCTGCCCTTTAGATCCAGACCCACAGGCAGCTGATTTGGAGAGAGCTGCAGGGGCCACAGCTCGCCACGGATGCAATGGTGGGGCTTTAACAGGCTTACTGCAAAGCTGAATATAGCCATTCTCACTGAAGGTACCTAGTTTTGTTGTCCATCAAAATTCTCTCTGGCTCGTGTGAACTCCTGCTCTGCTGGCATAAGTGCGATGGAGGGCACAAAGGTGAAGTCAGGAATTTACTGAGGTGTTGATACATTATTTTTTTCCCCCACTCTTCTCTGGCTGGAGAAGAAACGAATGTGATTTTCAGCTGAATCTGACACCAAAGCGTTTGCTTCAGGCACATCTAACGTGCCTGGTTTTATGGTAAGTAATGGGAACTAATAACGATGAGTTTCACTTCTTCCTAGAAAACAGCTGCTTCAAAATAATCTGATCAGGCCAATCTCCCTGCATGCATGTATGCTTCTGCAGAGTTGTACTAGGAGCAGCTCAGCTGTGTGGGAGAGCACGGCTGTGTGACCCCCGAGTGCCCCCGCTGCGCCTGGCCCTGCACAAAGAGAGGAGAAATAGCCCGTGCCTCAGCTCTATTGATTTCGCTGGGGTTGGGCTTTTTTGGTCAGAGCTAACACGATGGAATTGAGCCCACTCAAACTGGGCTGTAGTTCAGCAAATGCTTTGCAATAACACATCTGCCTGAGGTCTGAGGGGGGCGTGTCTGCGTGTGCCTGTGCACAAGCAAGGGTGTGTTTCCCTACTTCTGCTCCTGTTTAGTGGGAATCGTGTTCTTGCGTGTTGCTGCGCTTTTGCCGCGTCCTTCGTCAAGCCGCACGCGTCGCATAGGTGAGAGACAGCATCTGCCTGATGGACAGGATGAATAGTCTGCTAGCTTGGAGGCTGGTGTGGCTTTTTTTCCACTCCTGTGCCTCAGAAACTGTCACTGATGCTGGAAGGGTCCCTTTTGCTTCAGCGTGCCTCAGCTGATACAGCTGGTAAGGAAAAAGGCAGCATGCTAGCAGAATATTGCATCTTCCTCTTCTGAGGCCGGTGGTTAATGCTGTGGTAGATGTGGTCAATACTGCCCCTTTCTAGTAGCAACCTGAGTCATTCTCACCACTGAAATGTGCAGGTGTGTGGCAGAAGAAAGTAGTGGAATCTCACTAAAGGCAGGGAGGCTTGTCTCCTCCCACTCTCCTGTGAAAGGCAAAGTATGCCCCAATGGTGTCTTTTCACAGATGCTCTTCTGAGATGGGTTCCTGGAAGAGCAATGGATTTACAAGCAATGGTTGGCCCTTGTGCTGCGCATTTGTGCAATGAAATAGAGGTGGTCACACAGCTCTGCAGCTGCCATTCAGAGTACCACTGCACCCACTCCTCTCAGGGACAGCTGTGTGACCATGTCAGAGAAGCATCTCTGTCATTGCCCCTAACATGGTGTGATGCAGTGTACCAGTGACAACACTGCCTCATCAGGGGGGAGATTTTGATCTTCCAGCATAGGAATCCAGGGATACTCTAACCAGTGACCCAAACCTGGTACTTTATTGCAGCTACCTCAGTGTTCTGCTTCCTCACTTTCTCCATTCCAGGGTGGTTGTCCACCACACCTGAAGCTGGACAAAGGAGACCATGGCTCTGAGCTGCACGGTCATTCACATTTCGTACCTCTCCGTGCAAACAAACCCCAGGTTGAAATCTACTGGCAGGCAGCATCCATGACTTTGAATAGTAAATACAAATCTCTCCCTCTCTGTGTCTCTCTCTTTCTGTTATTAAGCTGGCAGGCACTTAGCCAATTATCCAGTCGTCGTCTCAGCTGTATTTATGGAGGAGGAAGAGACAACGCACACAGCTCTTGTCTTCAGGGCTTCAGCTGACTCTCCCTTGTGTGTTGTAGCATTTTAGCTTGTGTGTGCTGCTTAGAATGCTCAGGGAAGGAAACCAATGAAGGGGACAAATTGAGGAGAGGGAGTGGAAAGCAGAGAAGGAGGGAAAGGGGTCTGCCTCTTCAGACAAGGAATGGGCCAGAGCTGTCATTGCTTGCCGTTGGTTTTGTGTGCAAATCTGGCAGACCGTGTGTGCCTTTGTTGAATGAGGCTGCAATGGATGGAGAACACGGTGGCTGAGGGTACTTGCAAAGTTTTTTTGCAATGACCTCAAGCCAGGAACTATGCAGTAGCAGCAGTGTGTGCTTAAAGTAAGGGGGCCACATCTACTTGGGGATGCAGTTTGAATCTGTGACTCAGAGACAAGAGCTACCCCTAATTCCCTGTGCCGTGTAGTGCCTAGAACATACAGGCTGTGCTGGCTCAAGTGTTTACTCCAAACAGCAAAATTTAGGCAAACAACACTGAAGTGTTCTGTGAATATTTTCATGAATGTTAAAAATGAATTCGTTTTGGCTGCAGCTGTGCTTCCTTTGTGTGTGTGCATGTGCCTCTTTTTTTTCCCCCCCTCTCCCCCTTGTGAATAATCTGAGCGGATGAGTTTCCCTTGCCCCAGTCTTCATGGACAGAACACTTTAAACAGGTTCATAGATGAGCATACAGGGCTCTAGCTGCAACTTCTGCAGCTAGAAGTTGCTGGCTGTACAGATTTGCAGGCGTGCACCCTTTCCTCCCCCAGACACTAACTTTGTGTGATTGCCCGTGGTGCTCTTGATATACATTTACGTAGGATGCCGCTTGGAGAGCACTAGACGTGGTTCTTAAAACCCCTCGTGAGAGCCCAGGCACAGAAGCAGTCAAACAAGCGAGATGTGGAGCTGATCACAGATTGAGACACAATAATTCATGTGCACGTGACAAAGGAAAATTACCTTTAAACTCTGCACCCAGCCAATCAATCTCAGAGCAGCCTGGTTTTGCTAGGAAAGGTGCCTCGGGCCAAGCCTATCAAGCTCAGAAGAAGAAAGGTTAAAATGTTCTAACATCATTATCTCTTCCTTTGCCTTTGGAGGAGAGGAGCCACGGTAACAAATCCTAGCTGACGCCTTCGCAGGAACTCCTTTGTAGCGAGCCCCAGTCCTACCCCCATCCCTGATCCCCAACAGGAATCAGCAGGAGTTTGCCCATGGTCAGGCCTCATGTTCGACTTGTCAGGAAACAGAAAGGGGGAGCAAGCATAAACAAGGATGCTGAAACTGGAAAATTCCCAAGGGCAAAGAAAACTACAAGGCAGCAACCCTTCTGAGTGCTGCAAGTAGCACGAGGATGTTAGGAACTCCCCATCTGCTCTGGGATGTCCTTTGAGCTTGAAGAAGAAGAATTCAGGGAGTGATTACACTCTGGAAAAATATCATCCCCTCTCTGCCAAATCCAGTATGATATGATCTGCAGTCTCCCTCCTTGCAGCTATAGGGCAGGGAGCCTATGCCAGCTGAGGCAGTTGTTTATTGGGGTTTTGTGGGGGAATGGGCATTTGCCCCCCCCCCCCCCCCCCTTATGAGCAGGGGCATGTGTGAGCTGTGATTCAGTGGAGTCTGTTTGTTCCTCCAGATCAAGGTTATTAACAATCCACTCAAGTCAAAGGACAGGGGAGCTTTTAAGCTGGTGGAAGAATTCAGAAGGGACTGTTGCAGCCCACCTTCCTCTTTTCCCATCTGCCCCACTCTTAGCCTCTAGCCCTCTGGTTAAACAGGGTCCTTCTACAGTCCCCTGCCATTTCTCAGGTAGGCTCTGTTCCATGTCTCCAGCTCCCTGAGCTGGCCTCTCAGAATTAGTCTGGCTGCCTTCACTTATGAGTGCCCGTGTTCCTGACAGGGGTGAGGACCTCAAACCCTCACAGCTTACTGGGCACCTACACCATCTAGACCCTCTCCTTAGGGCTTCTTGTTGTTATACCTACTGCTGAGACTTGGAATGTGGCTGAAGGCTTTGAGTGGTGAATGTGGTGTACCTTGTCTGCCATCCCACTGCTGCCATCCGTGACGATCTCTTGCCAGTGAGGAAAGGGGAGAGTGTTTGCAGAGATTTGTCCACTGAGAGAGAAAGGATGGATACATTCATCAGAAAGATAGGGCTGAAATCTCTCTCTCTCCCCTCTTGCAAATTGCACCCAGCTCTTTCTGCTTGGCACACTCCTTCATCCAGCCTGCCACCTTGCTCAATGAAGTTGTCTGTCACATCTCTCCCTTGCCATCGCCATCTCCTCCCTCCCTTCTCTGCTTTTTCTCTTTGTTTGAATCCATCTCCTCCTCAACATGTGTCCTTATTCCTGACTCCAGCCTCTTCACCCTCTTCCTTTTCTTTTGCTCTCCTTGCTCAATTCTGATCTTTGATTTTCCTTCCCTTCTGGACCTGGAAGCAAGAATTGGTGATAGGTTGAAAACAGAGGAAGATAGGGTAGCACCATAGCGACTACAGTGCCCTTGCTATTCTGCTGCAGATGATAGAGCAGGCTCTGAGCTCTCTTGTTGGGCACAGTCACTCAATCAGTGCTTTGTATTCAGGATGGGCCTTTAGAGTATCCTCAGTGTATTTATTTTCTGTTCCTACGCAGAGTGCCCGGCGCCTCTTTGTCCTGAGAGCTCATAGGAAGGGTTGTGTGTGGGAAGGATAGTTAGAACTGGGGGCTCTGTCACCAGTATAGCTTTTGCTCTCCCTAGCAGGAATGCAGTTGGATGCCTCTTGCATCCCAGTGATCTGCTTCTCCTGTTTTCGTTTGCAGCCCAAGTTGGAAATAGAGTGGAAGGAGAGTGTAGTCATTCATGAGGTTGTTGACAGGCTGCACCTTGCCTCTGTCAGCAGAGGAACATGCAGCAGTCCTTCCTTGGTGTGTTGTGATTTTACTGATGGAAGTTTGAAGGGAGCAGCTGGGGGATTTCCCCCCCTGCTGTTTCTTAGGAGAGAAGCTTGCCATTCCATTGCTGACATGGGACGGCACAGATCAGTGCTGGGG
Source organism: Colaptes auratus (assembly GCA_015227895.2). Lineage (NCBI taxonomy): Eukaryota > Metazoa > Chordata > Aves > Piciformes > Picidae > Colaptes > Colaptes auratus. The sequence goes on along the minus strand of CM037635.1, from coordinate 9,995,849 downwards.
TAAAGACTTGAAGTTTTATTGAGCAGGTGTCAAAGGCAGTGTTTAAAAGAACAGGGGTGGTGCAATGTTGTGGAAAGTCCTTGGTGTGCAACGTGCCAGTTCTCTCTGACCTTAAAAAAGAAGCAAAATGTGTTTAGCTTGTGGCTTAGGATCATTGTAGCCAGATTTGTCCATTTCAGGAGAGCCTTTCCAGGAACTCTGAAGGTAGTCCCACATGTTTGGCATGGGACCATGAGATGTTACAGAACACTAAAGCCAGCTGCTGGTGCTGTAGCTAGAACATTCTTCATTGCTGGTCACCCTGGCAGTACTTGGTTTTTTGTGAGTTTGGGACTCTGAAGCCTTTGTGAAAATGCATGTATTCTGTCTGTTTTGACACCTGAAGGGAACCTGAGATTGGCATCCATAATCAGGAGCAGAAGGTGCTGCAGGCAATCTGTCTTCCTAGCACTGCATTAAACCCATTTTAGTTCTTTCAGCTAAATACCAAATTATCTGTCCACCCACACATCCTCCCCACTGCATCAACTGTGCTTAGTGATGGACCATCTGTAGGACTTTTACCTGGAGAAGGGGGTCCACAGGGGTTCTTGCATAACACGCTTCATGCGTATTCACTGGCCTTTAGAGTGGCATTTCTTCCCTTCCTATTCTCCTGGCTGGTCTCCAGTACTGGAGATGAGTCAGAGGCATGCAAGTCCATCCATCCGAAAAGTGTGTCCCAAGGTGGAGGAACACATGCAGCTTTCTTCTTATCCCACTTGGGAACTGGTCCTTCAATGCAAGCCAGGTGGGTCAAGGACCTTGGATGCAGTTGTATCAGTTAGCCTTTCAAATGCCCTGTTGTTTTGTCCAGATGGAGCTCAAAGTAGGAGCAACATTTAGCTCCCAGAGAGGGGAAAAGGAAAAGCATGCAGCGTATTTTGCAGAACCATTCCATTTCTTACTGGATCATAGGAGCATGGAATCATTTCAGTTGGACAAGACATTAAAGATCATTGAGTCTGGTGCTAAACCGTGTCTGTCAGCACAACATCTATGTGTTGGATGCCATTCAGAGGGCTGGAGCACCTCTCCTATGAGGACCAACTGAAGGAGTTGGGGCTGTTCAGTCTGGAGAAGAGAAGGCTCCGAGGTGACCTCATTGTGGCCTTCAGTATCTGAAGGGGGCCTACAAGAAGGCTGGGGAGGGACTTTTCAGGCTATCAGGGAGTGATAGGACTAGGGGGAATGGAATGAATCTGGAGGTGGGGAGATTCAGGCTAGATGTGAGGAGGAAGTTCTTCACCGTGAGGGTGGTGAGGCCCTGGAATGGGTTGTCGAGAGAGGTGGTTGAGGCCCCGTCCCTTGAGGTGTTTAAGAGCAGGCTGGATGAGGCTCTGTCCAGCCTGATCTAGGGTAGAGTGTCCCTGCCCATGGCAGGGGGGTTGGAACTAGATGATCCTTGTGGTCCCTTCCAACCCTGAAACTATGAAACTATGTTGTGTTCTGCTGTAGCTGTGTCCCTGTTTCAGGGGCGGTGTTGGCCACTTGCTGAACACTGCATGCACTGAATCAGTCCCTTTTGTCTGCTTGGGTGACTTCACGTTTCTAGGGAGATGTGAACCAGTTGGATGTAGTCCAGAAGAGAGAGGTGGGAATGATCAGGAGTCTAGACAGCGTAATCAGAGAGGAAAGATGGATGGCTGTTAGACCTAAAGAAGAGAGGGCTGAGCATGAGATGAATAATATCATGGAGATACACAAGATATGAAAGAAAGGAATGATGACTTCTGCAGGAGAAGACAAGGAGGCTGAATTTAGTAAAAACTCTGCAACAGTAAAGATAGAAAACTGTTCAATGGAGTTGCCTAGGGATGCTCTGTAGCTCCATTACTAGAGGGCTTTGAGGACTGACTAAAGTGTACAAGGAGTGACAGATGCCACAAATAATGAAATGGAGCTGATCCATCCTTCATGGAGAAGAACAGACTAGATGGATGGTTCCTTTGGGTCTCTTCCACCTCTGCTGCTTGATTCTGTGTGGCCTTCAGGCTCAGAATCGTGGGAGCATGAGCAGAAACATAGTCAAAAGGTTCAGAAAAGTGCCTTGGAAAGAAGCCAAGTGGGCCTGGCCAGGAGGTCCTGTCACATTTCTTCTGCTGTGGTTGCCCTTCTCCCTCCCATCCTAGGAGCATGGTGTGCTCCAAGGTGTCTGCAGTCAGTGCTACTCTAGTCCAAGCATGTGACACTTAACCTATCTGGCAAATAGAAGTAGGAATCGGAGTCCACACTATTCCTAAGACCAGTTTTATTTCAGAGGGAGTCAGAGCTTTTTTTCTTCCTCTGCTGTCCTTGGAGGACCAAAGGACCTAGAGGATGTTTCACCACAAGTGTGATAGGAAAGACAAGTTGAAGGTTCGGTGTTTTATCCTGGGTGAGTTTGATGATGTTGCTGAATGTTCACCTCATGAGGCTTTGTCAGCATGTTCTGCTAATGAAATGTCACCTTTCCCTGGGGTGACATCACCTTGTGCAGTGGGATGTGAGCCCATGAGACTCAGGGTCCACCTGAGGGATCAATGTGGTACAGTGTATGACTGCTGGTGGTGCTTTGCACCACTGGTGACGTGGCATGGGGCATAAGACAAAAAGCAGATAAGACAGCAAACCTTGCAACCAGTGAGTCTCTTGCCTTAATTAGTGGATTGGGTCACACACGAAACAACCAGGAAACTCCAGTGCAGTGAGGGTGAAGGGGAGAGTAGAGAAATGATGTTTCACAGTCTCAGGCTGTGCCAGGGCAGGTTTAGGCTGGATGTTAGGAAGAAGTTCTATACAGAGTGATTGCCCATTGGAATGGGCTGCCCGTGGAGGTGGTGGAGTCACCTTCACTGGAGGTGTTCAGGAGGAGACTTGCTGGGGTGCTTGGTGCCATGGTTTAGTTGTTTAAGTGGGTTGGATTGGTTGATGGGTTGGACACGATGATCTCGAAGGTCTCTTCCAACCTGGTGTATTGTATTGTAAGAGGGTGAGGAGCAAGTTAAGAGAGGAAAAGAGTGTACAGAGGCCTGCTGAAAGTTTGGATGAATGTGTTTGGTCTTAATCTTTCTCTGGCTGTAGTGACACAGGCCGTTGCTAACCTGGCCGGGCAAGCTGCCAGAGGCTGTCTCCATTGCTCACCCATCGTCCACTCTCATTCTCTCTCCGACTCGTGTTTTCTTGTCAGCATTTCTCTCCCACAGATCGATTCCTCCTTGGCTCATCCCAGTGATTTTAAGCATAGAGAGAAACTTCCTCTTGGCGGTGAGAGATAATCAAGCTGAATATTACCCATCTCTGAAGTGCAGGCAGTCCGTGAGCGGAGCCAAAGTCAATATCTTGGCAGATGTTGCCTTGCATTGATTTATCTTCTGCTGGCGCAGGTTGGATGGCCTCAAAGAAGGCAACATGGTCAACTGGCCAAGCCCCCGAATATTTGCAGGCTACATTAGCTTGCTTAATTTGGTCTCGAGAAGCTGCTCTCCGCAGTGTCTGGGGGTAGAAGAACATGGTGCCAAGCTCGCAAATCCCTCCCTCCCTCTTGTGTTCATATGGGTGTTGCTTCTTGTGCCGAGACAGATCCTGGGCTCAGAGCTCTGGCTTATGGTGCTGAGCTAAGCCAGCCTCATTTTCTGGCTTAATGAAGCAAGAAAACAATTGTCTGTACCACTGCTGGGGCAGGAAAGAGGAATGGGAGACTCATGCCCCAGAGCAGCATGGAGGTTTCAACCTGGATGTGTCAGAGGGGGAAGCAAGGGACAGGAAAGTTCTGCATGAAAAGGGAGAGAGCACCAGCAGTTGGAGGGGACATGAAGGACCACTCTTCAAGTCAGAGGAGTTACTGGGAATTGTCATGTAGGACAGGGTAGGAGGAAGAGGGGCTGCTTGAAGACAGAGGTGGTGGAGGCAGATTGCAGGGGAATCAGTTGTCAGGCAGCAAGTCCAGGTCAGAATGCTGCTCCTGGGCTTTGCCCTGTCAGGACAAGCAGACAAAGGTGAGTGATACTACCTGTATAGAGTTCCATTTCCCAGCTCCCCAGCATAATGCACTCTCTGTTTTCATAGCCCTTTGAGCTCTTCTGCATCTGGGAGCTCCAGGTTTGGTTCTCACAGGACAGGGCCTCCAGCAGAGTAGGCAGGGGGCTTTTCATAAACCGCAGCTAAAGAGAAACCATCTGTACCATCTCAAGTAACAGACACTCCCACGGCAAAACCCAGCCCCTTTGGTGTACCCACCCCTTCCCCTCAGCCCCTTTCCCTAGCCCTGGTTAAGTCCTTCACAGCTTCTCTCTACCCACCGTACTGCTTTCATGCCGTAGCAGCGGGCTCTGCACAGGCACACATACAACATCTCTGGTTCTGCAGTCTCCCCCAGGGCCTGGACAGATGCTGATTGTCTTCATGCTCAGTTGGGGACAGCAGGAATCGTTATAAATAGAATCAATTCCTTGCATAGCAGAGAGAAAAGTTTCCCCTAGAAGTCCATCCCTCTACTCCCAGGACTCGCTGGGAGGTCTCTTAAATGTCACAGTGCGTTTGCTACAGATAGTACCTCTGGAGGCTTCCTGTGGGTTCAGGTCTTGATCCAGGCAGAAAGTGGAACAAGTTTGCTGAATCTTTCCTCATAACCTATATTTTTTTTTCCCTGCCTGTCCTCATCATTTCTATGTGAATGATGCTTTCTGTTCATAAGAGGCTTGGGACTGAAATAGGAGAAGCTTCAAAAGTGAGTGCTTAAGACTCCTAAACCTGATGTGCTGGGGAAAGAAAGAGGTCTGGAGCAGTAGAAGCAGCTTAGGGGTGCAAGGGCAGAAAGAATGTGAGGAGCCCCAGGTTGGGAGAACTTGGGGGGGGGGGGGGGCGTGCCATTTCTGTCACATTAAACAGGCACATTAAGAGCAAATAAACATTCCTGCAAGAAGGTTTTTCAGCACCAAAGGTTCCTTCTGCTCCCCGCTGGGGTTCATTAACTTCTTCAGGAATACAGAGTGCATAAATGAACCAAAAGCAACCTGTTCAGAGGCACAGTTGTTCATCCTCCCCCTCCCCTGCTCCCTGCCCTTAGGCAAAGAGTAGCTGCAACACCTGTGGGCAGATGAAGCTCTTTCCATCTCCCTAGCTGACACCAAGCTCTGTCCTGCTGACAGCAGCTGGACCTCCTCTGCTTCAGCACCATTTCAGCCCTAGGCACTGCTTGCCGCTGCTGGGGCTTGTGTTTGCATCAGCAAATGTTCCTCCGTGGAGAGTTTGTGGCTACAGGGGCTGCGCTGTACTTGCCAGCTGAAGATCTCCCTGCAGGCATTGCAGAGAGAGGCCCTGGTGGCATATGCACAGTGATATTTAAATTAAAACTGCTCATATGAGATTCATGCAGTAGCAGGGAACAGTACTAAGACTTGCATATCCTCTGCCTCACACACAGCTCCCAGCAGCTCCCCACTGCTTCACTGGCAGCCCAGTTTGGACTGCCGTGGTACTGGATACTATGCTGTTGGCCTCTGTTTGTGATTTCTGCCCTGCCCTTGCTTGTTCTCTGGTTTCCTTTCTGATTATTATTTTAATCTCTTGAGCTACCTGGCATGTTTTCACAGACACCAAGGCTGCTTTGCAGACATGAATGATTGTGCATGTTGCTTGGTGGTGGTGCCTTGTGGAGACTTTGCTTTAATGTGATGGAATCTAAAATATCCTCAGAGTAAATGAAAATATTAACCTTTATTAAAAGCATACATAGAAAAGTTGCTGTCAGATCTATGCCAGAGCACATGGAAGTAGTTTGAGATTATTGAGCTCAGTAGTTCCAGCCTTTCCTGAGTCTCCCAGGGCAATCACAAGCACCGATATAGGCTGGGCATAAACTGGCTTGAGAGTAGCCCTGAAGAAAAGGACTTGGGGGTGTTGGTGGATGAGAAGCTCACCATGAGCCACCAGTGTGCACTTGCAGCCCAGAAAGGCAATCACTTCCTGGGCTGCCTCAACAGAAGCATACATGGCCAGCAGGTCGAGGGAGGTGATTCTCCCCCTCTACTCTGCTCTGGTGAGACCCCACCTGGAGTACTGTCTCCAGTTCTGGAGCCCTCATCACAGAAGGATCTAGGTGTGCTGGAGTGTGTCCAGAGAAGGGCCACGAGGATGATCAGAGGGCTGGAGCTGCTCTGCCATGAGGACAGACTGAGGGAGTTGGGGCTATTCAGTCTAGAGAAGAGAAGGTTTGAGGAGACCTTATTGTGGCCTTCCAGTACCTGAAGGGAGCTAGAAGAAAGCTGGGGAGGGACTTCTTAGAGTGTCAGGTAATGATAGGACTAGGGGAAATGGAACAAAAGTGGAAATGGGTAGATTCAGATTGGATATTAGGAAGAAGTTCTTCACCATGAGGGTGGTGAGACACTGAAACAGGCTGCCCAGGGAGGTGGTAGAAGCCTCATCCCTGGAGGTTTATAAGGCCAGTCTGGATGTGGCTCTGAGCAGCCTGCTCTAGTGTGAGGTGTCCCTGCCCATGGCAGGGTGGTTGGAACTAGATAATCCTTGAGGTCCCTTCCAACCCTAACAATTCTCTGATTCTAACTCATTGCCCTTTTGAGACAAGTCACTATTGGTCTCCACGCTTTGTGGTGCAGGAAACTGAGGCTCAGAAAACTTTGTCTCGGGAAATTAGTGACCGGACATAGGTGACCAAAATCTTTGAAGGCTGTAATCCTACTTATAGCTTGAAGCTTTGCTTCCTAACTGGCTGCTGGGGCAGGTTGTCAGATAAATGTCACTGCACATGAAGCTGATGATGGGTCTGGAGAACAGGTGTTGTGAGGAGCAGCCAAGGGAACTGGGTTATTGAGTCTGGAGAAGAGGAGGCTGAGGCACCTCAGTGCTTTCCACAACTACCTCCAAGGATGTTGGAGTGAGGCTGGGGCTGGTTTCTTGTCCCTTGTATCAAGTTACAGAATGAGAGGAAATAGCCTGAAATTGTGCCAGATGAGGTTTAGGTTGGATATTAGGAAAACTTTCTTTACAGAAAGAGTGGTCAGGCATTGGAACAGGCTGCACAGGATGGTGGTGGAGTCACCGTCCCTGGAGGTGTTCAAAAATGTGTAGACATGACACTTTGTGATATGGTTTGATGGCTGGGGTGGGTTTGTATTGATGGTTGGACTCGATGGTCTTGGAGGTCTTTTCCAACCAAAACAATTCTATGATTTTAATGTAATGTAATGCTCAGGTGTGGTCAGAAAGGCCAGAGCTGGCAGTTCCAGTTCAGTAGAAATGAAGCTGTGTACAGGGAACACTCAACTTCTTCACAAGAAGATCGGTGACCAGCGCTTGTACCTTAGTGTACCTATCCATGAAGGTTGCTAGCCCAGAGAATGAGCATCTGGGTGGGCAGAATAGGCTGGAGTGGAATGGGGGCAGAATAGGTTGGAGTGGAATGGGGGCAGAATAGGTTGGAGTGGAATGGGGGCAGAATAGGTTGGAGTAGACCTTTGAGATCATTGAGTCCAACCCATCACCCAACACCATCTTATAAGCAACCTACATCCATGCATCTCTATAAAGGAGACAAGCAAGCCAAGAAGAGAAACCTACAGATATCAGTGCAAAGTGTTTTAGTGGGTTTTAATGCTCTTTACTTGCTTTTCTGAGAAGGAGTAAAGCAAGGTGGCCAAATAGGTGGTTACCCAATAACAGCTCACCAGGCTCTGCTGGGATGATCTAGCTGGGGTCACAGGAAAGGACAGACCCGTAAATCTTGGAGCTGTGTCTGTGGCAGGTCTTTTCAAGGGCCAACATTGTAAATCTATTGAAACAAGCTGTCAGTTCCCTAAAAGTTTGCTGAGAATGAGTGCATTCCCTGATGGGTCCCTGCCAGATCCAGATCGCTCAGAGTCACTAGGGGTAAAATGAGACAGGGCGAGGAGGGGGGGATGGAATTTTTAGCTGCTGGGACACAAGCCATCTAAAATGGAAATTTCTTTTCAGGTTCTTCATGAGCTCGTTAAAATGGGGTAGGATGATCATTTTTCTCTCTTGCCTGAACACTTAAAAAATCCTTAAGAGAGAGTGCTTTTCAAGCAGGCTCTTGTTTAGCATGTATGAATTTCCTCCCAAACAGAAGAATTTAAGAAACAGCAGATGATAGCAGAACCCTTTTACACCAGTAGCTTGCATTTAAGAATTTGCATTATATAAGAAACTATAAAACCCTTCTAAGTGGGCAAATATGCAAAATCATAGAAGCAGAGAAAGAACTTGCTGATAGGAGAAATTTGTGTTCTGGACAGATTGTTTCCTGCTTGTAATCTGAAGCAAGAGGATTGGTATCCCTGATATTGGGGGAAGGGGTTGTGGGAAGAGACTTCCTCCCCACCTCACCCCCTTGTGTGTAAAGTGACCATATTCTTGCAGTTCACAGGTTGGACTTGATGATCTTTGAGGTCTCTTCCATCCTTGGTGATTTGTGATTCTGTTAGTGTTCAGTCTGGACAGTGGCAGTGAGCTCTGCTGGTTTATTCTATTGTTCTGCTGTTCTGTTCTGTTCTGCTCTGCTCTGTTCTGCTCTACTCTAAATTGCACCTAGTAGGAGAGCAGCATAAACCTATACAGCCTCGAAAGGCTGGCATTTTGGTGGCATGGGATGCTCCATCAGGGGTTTGCCTTCGCTGTACTCTTCAGAATTTTACATATCCCTACACCAGCCAGCCCAAGTGTTTCCTCTGTTGAAGCAAAAAGCCCCAATGTTTCCAATCTCCTTAGAGAAATGTTGCCAGGCCTCTAACTCATTGCTGTCACCTGTCCCTGAACCCCTTTTATTTCTATTGCATCTTTGCAGATAGGATGGCCTGATATGGGAAATTGCATTGCAGTGCAGTATGGCACTTGACCTTGAATTTTTTTTTCCCTCTTCATCTCTGTGCATCCTGGTGTTGTGTTTGGAGTTTTGCCCATTCCAAGCAGAGGGTTTTATTGAATTTGCCATACACGAGCTGGCAGTGTGCTCAGGTGACCAAGAAGGCCAATAGCATCCTGGATGGATCAGGAACAGTGTGCCCAGCAGGTCTAGGGATGTGATTGTCCTCCTTCTACTCAGCCACAGCTCAAGCCCTGTGTTCAGTTTTGGGCCCCTCACTCCAGGAAGGGCATTGAGATGCTAGAGCTTGTCCAAAAGAAGAACAAGAAAGCTGGTGAAGAGCCTTGAACACAAGACTTACGAGAAACAGCCCAGGGAACTGAAGTTGTTTAGCCTGGAGAGGAGGAGGCTGAGGGGAGACCTCATCACCCTGTACAACTACCTCCAAGGAAGCTGGAGCAAGGCAGGGGTCAGTCTCTCCTCACATGCAACAAGTGACAGGACAAGAAGAAGCAGCTTCAAGTTGTGCCAAGGGAGGTTAAGGCTGGATATTAAGAACCATTCCTTCTCAGAAAGGGTTACCAGGCACTGGCACAGGCTGCCCAGAGAGGTGGTAGAGTCATCATCAGTGGAGGCATTTAGAAGATGCACAGACGTGGTGCTTAGGGCCATGGCTTAGTGGTAGTGGCTTAGCAGCAGTGGTGGCATTGCAGGCTCTAGATTGGCAGCTGGACTTGATGATTTCAAAGGTCTTCTCCAACCTCAACAATTCTATCAGTTCTAAATGATTACAGTTAATTTAGAAGCCAACAGAGTAACTCAGATAAATCTTTCTAGCACATGCATCACCCAGTATTGTGTGCTGCTTGTGTGCTCCTGCTTAAGACAGAGTATAGCCCAGCAGAATGCTTTATTTTCCTGGGTTGTTTGCCAACTGAGTTGAAGTACTGCTCATCTGCACTTTGGTTTTATGTAGTTATACTCTAGTTGACTTTTTTGTTCTTCTTTTCTTGAAATACAATGTTACAATAATACAATACAAGACAATACAATGTGTCTTAAAGCAGTCTTTCTGCCTTCCCTGAAATCTTGGAGGTGAGACTTCACCTCTGGTAATGGCCTAAGAACACACCCATGGAGAGGTCTCCGTGCTCTCCTCATCACTCAAGTGCAGGAAGCTCTGAGGCAGAACCCTGCAATTATTAAATGGCAAAATGGCAACAGGTTCAAGAGAAGAAGAAAAGAGGAAGAAATTACCCGGTTGGAACTGGAAGGAGAGTGTGGGGTGGCAGATTGTAATTAAACTAATTGGAATTCAGACAGGACTACTGTCTTTGCACCCAATGCCTTTGAAAAGCATCAAGTGGCCTTTGATTAGAAGTGCTCTTTTCATTTATAATCTTCTCATGCAAAAGGTGTTGCCCAAGGAACATATAATCTCCAATATTTAGTCCCACGAAGGCAGAAAGCACTAAGTTGTACCTTGTAGTACAGGAAACCCAAAGCCACCTGACAAAACCCTTTGTGAGACCCATCCTCCTGCAGCAGCACAGCATGGTAGCATCCCCAGAATGCATCCACTTTGCAGACCCCTGGAATGAAACTCTGTTCAGTATATTTCAAAGGCCATTAGATTGTTGTAGACAGATGAAGTAAGAGGAGAGGGAAAAAATGTTTAGATGAGAAGAAATACTCAGAGTCCAACAAGATGACATTTAACAAATCCAAGTGCCGGGTGCTGCACTTAGGTCACAACAACCCCATGCAGAGCTACAGGCTGGGGTCAGAGTGGCTGGAGAGCTGCCAGATAGAAAGGGACCTGGGGATGCTGGATTGACAGCTGCCTGAACATGAGCCAGCAGTGTGCCCAGGTGGCCAAGAAGGCCAATGGCATCCTGGCCTGCATCAAGAATAACGTGGCCAGCAGGAGCGGGGAGTCATTGTGCCCCTGTACTTCACACTGGTTAAGGACACATTTTGAGTCCTGTGTCCAGTTCTGGGCCCTTCAATTTAAGAAGGACGTTGAAACACTTGAAGGTGTCCAGAGAAGGGTAACAAAGCTGGTGAGAGGCCTTGAGCACAAGTCCTATGAGGAGAGGCTGAGGGAGCTGGGGTTGTTTAGCCTGGAGAAGAGGAGGCTCAGGGGAGACCTTATTGCTCTCTACAACTACCTGAAGGGAGGTTGTAGCCAGGTGGGGGTTGGTCTCTTCTCCCAGGCAACCAGCACCAGAACAAGAGGACACAGTCTCAAGCTGCACCAGGGGAAGTTTAGGCTGGAGGTGAGGAGAAAGTTCTTCACTGAGAGTCGTTCACCATTGGAATGTGCTGCCCAGGGAGGTGGTGGAGTCATCATCCCTGGAGGTGTTCAAGAGGGGATTGGATGTGGCACTTGGTGCCATGGTTTAGTCCTGAGGTCTGTTGTGACAGGTTGGACTTCATCTTTGAGGTCTCTTCCAACCTTGGTGATTCTATGATCTTTGAGGTCTTTTCCAACCTTACTGATTCTATGAAATAGGCATGGAGACTACTGAAAGAGACACAGCCATAGAAAAAAGCTTCCAAAGCTGGAAAAGCAAAAATATTTAATATGCATTCTCTCAGAACAGACTCTTTTGGGCTTGTCTGTTACTTGGTTACTTACTAGATCATTGTGATTATTTCAGCTGCACTTTATTCCAGATATGCCATTTCATATGGAACAAAAAATATTCTCTTTGTCTTAAAACAAACTGCTTAAACCATGTCACTAACCTCAATTCCCAAGGCAGCTTGTGGGAGAGTACAAATGCACAAAGGAAAAGCATTTGCACAAAACATGGGAAAACTGCTCAGAGTCATTTCAACCTGAAATACTCTCTTAAAATGTTGCTGGTACTAGAGGCTGAGATCACATAATTGTATTGGGTTTGGCTGAGGTGGAGTTAATTCTCCTCAAAGCATCCTTCTGGTGCTGTGTTTTGCAGTGCTGTAACTGATAGCACACCAGTGTTTTGGCTGCTGCTGAGCAAGCACCCAGGCTGTGCTTTTCCAGCATTTCCCTGCCTTGAGAGTACGCTGAGGGGTGGGCAAGATCTTGGGAGTGGACACAGCTGAGCCAGCTGACCCAAACTGGCCAAAAGGGTATTCCATGCCATATGATGTCAGCTCAGATAGAAGAATGAAGGGAAAGAAGGCAGTGTGGGATATTCATCCATGGCAATTGCCCTCCAGAAGAACCATTAAGCATAGAGAGCCCTGCTTCCTGAGACCAGCCACTGCCTGCTGATGGGAAGCAGAGATTAGCATCTCTCTGCTTTCATTTCTGCACAGTCTATTGCTTGTGCTTATCATTATTATTAAATTGCTTCTATCCTGTAGCTGGCTTTTGTTATGTTTTCCCCTCTCCCCTGTCCATCCAAGAAGCAGCTCTGGTGGGCATTTGCCCCCCAGCCAGGGCCCAACCACCACAGAAATGCAGCAATGAATAGTTCATTTGCTGTTGTTTGCCCTTATTAGGGAAAATTCAAAACAACACAAACAACAAAACCCAACCAAACCAAATCCAAACTTGTTCCAATTCTGTGTTTCTGAAGAGCAGAAAATTCAGGTAGAACTGTGGTAACACCCCTTAGTGTGTTTGATCTCCCACCTAACGTGCGTTTAACGCAGCCTCTTGGTATATACTCCCAACATCTTTGGAGTGAATGGGGAGATGCCTGCCACGAGGATGTGAAATACAAAATCTACTGGACTGAGAATGGTGGCAGGCTTCAAGGTCTCTCTTTGACCTTCTAGGAAGAAATCAATCCTGTGTATGTCCAGTACGCTACCTGCTTCCCCTCTTGGAATAGAATGGAATAGATTAAACCAGGTTGGAAGAGACCTTCAAGATCATCAAGTCCAACCTATCATCCAACACCATCTAATCAACTAAACCATGGCACCAAGCACCCATCCAGACCCCTCCTAAACACCTCCAGTGATGGTGACTCCACCACCTCCCTGGGCAGCACATTCCAGTGGCCAATCTCTCACTCCATGAAGAACTTACTTCCTAACATCCAGTCTGAGCCTGCCCCGGCACAGCTTGAGACTGTGTCCTCCCGCTCTGGTGCTGGTTGCCTGGGAGAAGAGACCAACAACCTTCTGGGAGCATGCAGCTGTGGAGACAGGCAGAGCAGGAAGTTCTTTCAGATAGCCAGGACTCCAGTACATTACAAAATAAAACAGCCTTTCATAGTAACAACATCATCTCCTTCCCACATCTTCTTTCCTCCCAGCAAGCAGCTCGCCTCCCACTCCATCTCTGTAAGTTCCCCCTCTCTGTTCAATCCTCCCAAACGTTTTACAACTCTCTAATTAGACACGTATCTCCAATTTACTACTATTTAAAAGGGTAAGCAGTTAATGTTGTAAGACTGAGAATGCCTGGTAATTAATTACTAACTCCAAGGACCTGGCTATCTCTCTAACCAAGCCTTGTCTCAAATAGCATCTCTCTCTGTTAAAACCTCTGTTCACAGTAATTAAACAGTCAGGAGGAGCACCTTGGAGCCTGCCCAGCCAAGTCTATCTAACAAGCAGTGCAGATCTGCCAGGCAGTCTTTTTTCGTTTGACTATCCAACATGGGCCTCATGGGAAAATAAGTTTTGATGACCCCCAAGCTCCAGCTTTGTCCAAAAGAATAGAACAGAATAGAATTAACCAGGTTGGAAAAGACCTTTGAGATCATCAAATCCAACCTATCACCCAACACCATCTAATCAACTAAACCATGGCACCAAGTGCTCCATCCAGTCTCTTCCTAAACACCTCCAGTGATGGTGACTCCACCACCTCCCTGGGCAGCACATTCCAATGGCAAATCACTCTTTCTGAGAGACAGACACAACGTAGGAGATGGCATGGCATGTGGGATGGCAAGCCTGGGAAATCCAGGGTTTGGTTTGTTCTCTGCCCTGCTGCTGACTCAGTGTGGGGCTTTTGGCCACATCATTTCCCCTTCCTAGATCCCCTTTTCCTCATCTCACCATATAGTAATACAGTGGGATAAAAATACACCTTCAAAAAGTGCATTGAGCTCTGTGAATGAAAGATGTTAAGTAGTGCTAAGGAAAAGCAGGTTTGCCTTGTCTTCTGGCCAAATTTCCCTTTAGTTAGCTATTTAGTTCTCTCTGTACTTTCAGATGGAAGAGGTGGTCTTCAGAGCTTCCTCAGATTGTCTTATGGTGCATCTGTGCGCTGCTAACAAGCTCTGCTTTTCAAGTCCAAAGGGAGATGCCCTTCTGTGATGACTGAAGTGATCATTCATTGTTCTTTCCCTATCTCCCAAAGGTGCTGCCAGGCTTTAATGAACTATTCATCAAGTGCTTTGAGATCTTTTGATGGAAGTGGTCCAGGCAAGTGCATGATTCTCGCTGCATAGTGAGCGGGTGGCAGCCACCCATGTACTGATCAGCTTTCTCTGCAGTGAATAGCTCCTTTCTTTGGATAGAGGAGTCCAGCAGCAACAAAAAAAAAAAAGAAAATAATAAAAATGTTGCAGACTTTACATGTGAAGAAAGACCAAGTTGTAATTATGTCAAGCTTCTCTTTCAATTTGCTTGAATTGGCTCGCTCTGTGGAAACGACGGGCAGATTGGGCTTGGAGTTTGGGGTTTGTTTGAGGTTTAGTTTGAAGTGAGGGCTGCTTGTTCGTGGTTGTCAGCCCAATACACAGAAGAGACTGGCTTTCCAAACTGGCCAGGATCTGTTGTTGTTGAGTGGGTCAGAGTTGGGCTTTTGTGTGCACAGTTGTCTTCTGGTTAGGCCACACCGTGAGTCCTGTGTCCAGCTCTGGGCCCTTCAGTTTAGGAAAGATGCTGACTTGCTGGAGCGTGTCCAGAGAAGGGCAACAAGGCTGGGGAGGGGTTTGGAGCACAAGCCCCTATAAGGAGAGGCTGAGGGAGCTGGGGTTGCTTAGCCTGGAGAAGAGGAAGCTCAGGGGAGACCTTCTTGCACTCTACAACTGCCTGCAGGGAGGTTGTAGCCAGGTGGGGGTTGGTCTCTTCTCTCAGGCAATCAGCACCAGAACAAGAGGACACAGTCTCAAACTGCACCGGGGAGGTTTAGGCTGGATGTTAGGAAGAAGTTCTTCATAGAGAGTGTGATTGGCCATTGGAATGTGCTGCCCAGGGAGGTGGTGGAGTCACCATCACTGGAGGTGTTTAGGAAGAGACTGGATGGGGTGCTTGGTGCCATGGTTTAGTTGATTAGATGGTGTTGGGTGATAGGTTGGATTCGAAGGTCTCAAAGGTCTTTCCCAACCTGGTTTGGTCTGGTCTCTGGTCTGGTCTATTCTATTCTATTCTATTCTATTCTATTCTATTCTATTCTATTCTATTTTCACCTCTGTAATCAAGCTCTGTGCATAGCAGGGCTCACGTGCATCTGCTTCACCAATAAATTCTCTGGCCTTAGCATAGTAGCTCTTGTCTTTGCATGTGTGGATGAGTGGTGAAGCAAGTGGAAGGCAAACATAGCAAAGTGAGATGGAAATCTGAGCTCCTCATGTGCATGTCCCCTGTCCAGGCCTGTTTACAGTGCTACAGTATTTCAGAGTTCTCTTTTGCAAAGGTTGACCCTCAAAGAGGACAATGCATTTCACTCCTGCTGTCACAAAAATCCTGGTTTTGCTCTGTTCCAAGCAGTTGATATTCCTGTGCATAAGAAGCCTTTCCTTACTATCTCACCCTACACAGGTCAGCTCCTTATTTTGGTCTCTCTTTCTCCTTTTCCTTTTTATTCTCAGTCCCATCTCTGTTTACTTTTCCTCTCTCATTCCAGTGGTGTCCCCTCATCTCTTCTGTTGATGTCCTGTCTGCAGCAAGAACACCAGACAAACAGCAATCAGTTTGTCTGAGCTCTCCTCCTGGTAGTGCCACTTCCCTAACCATGTCCATGCAGGAGTTACTCCATCTCATTGGGCTTTAGCTGTCCTTCTCACAGTCTGAGCTTGGTGTCAGCTATGCCTGTTGTCAAGCTCCTTGACGTTCTCTTATTTCTGCTGTGGCCATGCCTGTGAGCCAGGACTGTGCATCCAGAGCCCTTCTTGCTGGAACCTGAGCATGCAGAGAACAAAAAAGGAGAATATTCCTTCAGGGAGCTTACAGTTTGAGTGTTGGGAATAGGAGGTGAGCACAAGCAGAACGCAAGCACAAGGAAAGCACAAGACACTGCAGGTCAACATAATATTGGCAGTCACTTCCTCCAGGAGTGCTAAATAATATTATTCCAACTTCTGTTTCCCTTTTTGCTCTCTTTTCTATCCCTTTAATCACTTTTGGGCTGTCTTTTTCTTCCACCTCAGAGATTATAGGGCTTTGTCATTTTGTCTCCAATAAGAGAGGAAAAGTGCAGAGTGTTTTCATTAGGCCAGGGGCTGGAGGGAAGAAGCGAGCCGTGGTATTCGCTGGCTTTAATCTTTATGGTAATACTTTGGTAAATATCTGCTGTTCTTTCTCTCCTGTCACTGTGGCAGCCTGTGAATGATATGGAGCTGAGATCAGGGAAAGAAGAGGGAACTGCAGAGAGGATTAGAAGGTTAAGATAGGATTATGGGGTCAAAATGGGAAAGGAAAAAAAAAAAGAAAAAGAAAAAAAGGAGAGAAAAGAGCAGCAAAAGAAAGGAAAAGAAAATGAAATGCAGTGGTTGTGACAGTGGAAAGGAAGGCAAGTGTACAGGTTACCAGAGAAGATGAGACTTTTATGAATGGGTCGATGCATTCAAAGGTCCTAGAGTCAATAGTCTCTCTAAAATGATTTATTGAACAAAAATTCATTTGTTCTGTGTCACTCCACAAAAACTTTTTTTTTTTTCCTCCCCTCTTCCCCTTCAGCAGTCTAGAGTTGGGTCTGTGAGGGCTGAGTGGAGGGATGCACAAACACTTCATTACCCCACTTGGACAGGAAGGTATGGTGGGTGGGAAGTGTGGTGGCTGTCAGGAGGAATGTGAGAACTGCCACAGCCACACATGTGGAGAAGCTGGTAGTGGGAAAGTTGTAGCTCAGCACTGACAAGCTCACCCACTCTCTTCTGGTCCTAATGCTTGGTGCTCCCTTTGAGACTGTCTCCTGCTAAGAGTGACAAAACAGAGAATGAGGTGCAAGGGCCTGTTTCGTTGAACTCCTCTGCGTGGACTTCAGGGAATAGATCACAGTATCACTAAGGTTGGAAGAGACCTCGAAGATCATCGAGTCCAACCTGTCACCACAGACCCATGACTAGACCATGGCACCAAGTGCCACGTCCAATCCCCTCTTGAACACCTCCAGGGATGGTGACTCCACCACCTCCCTGGGCAGCACATTCCAATGGCGAACGACTCTCTTGGTGAAGAAATTTCTGCTCACCTCAAGCCTAAACTTCCCCTCGTGCAGCTTGAGACTGTGTCCTCTTGTTCTGGTGCTGGTTGCTAGAGAGAAGAGGCCAACCCATTCCTGGCTACAACCACCTTTCAGGTAGTTGTAAAGAGCAATGAGGTCTCCCCTGAGCCTCTTCTTCTCCAGGCTAAGCAACCCCAGCTCCCTCAGCCTCTCCTCACAGGGCTGTGCTCAAGGCCTCTCCCCATCCTCATTGCCCTTCTCTGGACACGTTCAAGTGTCTCAATGTCTTTCTTAAACTGAGGTTGTGAGACAGGTTCAGATTTGAGGCTTGGAATGTCAGGACAGTTACATTCTGCTTTTGTTTGTGGAATCACAAGAAAAGAATGGATAAAGCATTGGTATAAAGCGTGTTTGGACTGAGAAGGAAGTGACCCAGACCACTGCATTTAAAATATTAGGGTTAATTAAACCATAGGGGTCAAATGCCTGATCTCTGCTTTTGCTCTGAAAAATAACGAGACCCCAAAATCTAACACAAAAAATACAGCATCAGGGCTTGGTAATGAAGCTGTTTGGAGTCAGGGCAAAATGGAAGCCTCTCTAACTCATCATGAATTCGTCTATATGTCTGAAGTCCCACCTCTGGCAATGCTAGTAAAGCATAAACATTCTTCCTCTCACTACATGTTACATAACAGAAAGGCAGAGCGGCTGTGATGTGGTTTCTGAGTAGTTGTCAAAGAGGGGAATAGAGAGAAGGAGCAAGGGGGAAGCTGAGCATGGTTTCTGTATCCACATGCTTTCCCAAGCAGTCCATGAGGTTTGGTGCATGGTCTGATGCACAGACTCTCTTGCTGTGTTAGAATGAGCCATACATGCCTTACTGGAGGCAGGGATTAGGAGTAAGGGGTGCACCGCCTCCTCTGCTTTAGTCTTAGTGCACCTCATGATAGGCTGCAGCCTGTGGCCCTTGCAGTCATTAGATACACCATTGTTTGGCACCACTGGATGTGTGCCACTTATCTGTGCTTGAAGAGCAGAGTTGTGAAGGTCTCCTTAAGGCCTTTCCATGGATAAAAATAGATTCTGGCCACTCCGTGTGTAATTGGGAGGTTGCAAGGGAATCTTTCTCCTCTTCTTTGTATTTCTTCTTTCTGAACAGCTTCTGCTCCTGCCAGGGCACGTAGTCATCGCTTCCCTGTCTTCCCTTAAGGAGTGAAACTTCATTATATCTGCTTTTCTCCTTTGCTTCCCACTGCATTCACTTTTTGAGAAGCTGAAGGCAGCTGCATTTCTGATATAACTCAGCTATTCTTTGGAGCAGGGCAAGATGCCTGTTGCCAACCAAATTTGGGCTGCTCTTAAAAATGAGTCAGCTCTTTTCTCCGCATTACACAAACCTTTGACCATCCCTTTCTAGCTCTCCCTCAGCTCTTCCCCTCCTTCCTTCATTTGTGCCCTTGCTTCCCCAAATCACCCTTCTCTGAGATACTGCTGGCCACACCTCCTCCAAAAGAGGACTTTTTGCTGTCTCGGCCTGTTTTCTCTTGACAAGTTAAGATCTCCAGAGGGCCTCCTGGGTTTTATGTCATTTCTATCTGCAGCCAGGCAGCTGGACTTAATTTCATTTTATTTGTGTCTAATAAGCTGCTTTTCTTTCGCTGTGAGTTGCAAATTATCAAGAAAAACATCAATCCCTATCCATTGAAAGGAAATATAGAGTCCCCAATCAAAGCCAGGTTGACTGGCTGCCGAATGGTCCCAGGGCAGGACTAAGACAACTGCTGGATATCCAGGCGTGGGAATTTCTTTGATGTATTTCACTGGGGGCCACCTAAGACATTTCTGATATAATGTGATTGTTGAGAGGAATGCCTAAGCTGCCTTGGCTCTGTGTATTCATCTTTAATTATTAAAACAGGACAGATAATTCATAGCCCTTGAGGTCTGCATTTTATTTTCTGACAGTGAAATCCAATGTATGCTTGGCCAAGGGGTAAAAAGGTAGATTCCAAGAGAAAGAGAACAAAGCAAGAGGAGAAGAAAGAGGATGA
The DNA here is from genome assembly GCA_015227895.2 of Colaptes auratus. Lineage (NCBI taxonomy): Eukaryota > Metazoa > Chordata > Aves > Piciformes > Picidae > Colaptes > Colaptes auratus. The sequence continues at coordinate 9,976,591 of CM037635.1, read as the reverse complement.
AGAAAAGAAGACAAAAGGGGGAATATTGAAATAAAAAGCACGCTGGAAATGAGGGAGAATGAGGAGTAAGTGGGGAGAAAATGCCTAATGGTTAATTGTAAAGGACTGTCCTTGCCAAGGTTTTGCTTCTTATCACACACAATCATGGGATGCATTGTGTTGGAAGGGGCAATCGAAGGTCATCTTGCCCCGCTGCCCTGCAGCGAGCAGGGGCATCTCCAGCTAGCTCAGGCTGCTCAGGGCCCTAGGAAGTTAGACCTGGAATGTCTCCAGGCATGGGGCCTCAGTCACATCTCTGAGCAGCCTGTTCCAGTTTTTCACCACCCTCAGTGTGAAGAACTACCTCCTTATGTCTAACTTAAATCCACCCTATTTTAAATAACTATAGAAGCATTTAAGCCTACAACTAGAAGCATTGGTCTTGGTGGTCCCTCCACTTCTGTGTTTTGAGGAGGGGCCTAATGTGACCCCACTAGGGCAGGCACTTTGCAGAGAGAACAGATGATGGTCCTTACTCCAACAGTTTTCAGGAGGCTATCTGTGGAGGTGGTGGAGTCACCTTCATTGGAGGTGTTCAAGAGGAGGCTTGATGGGGTGCTTGGTGCCATGGTTTAGTTGTGTAGGTGGGTTGTATTGCATTATATTGTATTGTATTGTATTGAGGTGGGTTGGATTGGTTGATGGGTTGGACGCGATGATCTTGAAGGTCTCTTCCAACCTGGTGTATTGTATTGTATTGTATTATTGTATTAACTTACCAGCAAAGCCAGTTGCCAAATAATAGCATCTTTGAGGAGACATCTCTGAAGATACTGAAGGACAAGGCTGAAGAGAGGTGAAGGATGGAGAGGGGAAAATAAAAGCCGACAGAGAGGAAGAAAATACAGATAAGGATGAGAGACTCAAATCACAAACAGGCTGCAATAAAGTCAAAGGGGAAATTAAGACTGACAAACCAGCAGGTATCAAGCAGAACAATAGACATCTAGATCCCAGCAAGCTGAGAGGCAGTAATGTCAATGTCCTCTTGCTAGGTCACTGTCAGTCAGTATAAATGCTGCTGTACATTCACAGCCAAAGGGGCTTGGCAAAGCTAATGAGCAGGGAAAGAATGAGGAAGGGGGGAAGGAGAGTTTCTCTGTTCAAACTCCGTGCGAGAGAGGATGTGTCTGTGCAAAAGGATTTGCAAGGCAAACCAGCACATGCTAGTGCAATAAATAAGCAGAGCTAGGGAGAGAGTACAGGGAAGGAAAAGAAAAGAACAAGAAGTCAGCCTATAGTAAGGAATGGGAGAGCCTGTTGTATTTGCTCTGCTAAATCTGCTTGGCCCTGGTAATTAGAAAGAACATACTGAGAGTGTTTGTCAGAGTTGCAAGTTTAATGAGTCAAAATTAAAGCCAGCCTGACATCCATTAAGCTGAAGCATTTGTTTTGGGAATGTCATTTTTCATGAGGGAACGTTGTCAGCGCACTGCCCAGTCTTGTGCTGGCAGAGCTTCCTAGTGGCAACCCAAGAATGGCATGTCCAGGAACCACAGGGCAGGAATGAGGGGTTTTGGCAGAGCTGCATTTGGGAAACCTAGGGCTGTGAGAAGAGGGGTTCTGCAGGGCAGACAGAGGGCAGTGGCAGGGTTATGTTGTAGAATACCACATATGTTCTGCCCCTTGAGTCATTATTATTCCTAAGCATTCATATCTACCAACATCTTTGCTTCATGAGAGATGCCAGTTCTGGTTTATTTCCCAGTCTGAGACTGTGGTACTCTGCCATCCTTGTCTGCAGTGTGGAGACAGCTGTCTTGGAGAGGTTTTCTTCCTGCCAGGGGTTGCATCCTTCCTTAGATCAGAGGAGTTACGACAGAGATTTACTCGACATCCATGTTTTACTTTCCCCACAGTAACATGAAAGCAGCAGGGCTTCTCTGTGTTGCAGAAAGGCTCATTCATGGACATGCATGTTAGTGAACACCACCGGGTTCTGCACATTGGCCACAGCAACCCCATGCAGTGCTACAGGCTGGGGTCAGAGTGGCTGGAGAGCGGCCAGGCAGAGAGGGACCTGGGGGTGCTGGTTGATGGGAGGCTGAACATGAGCCTGCAGTGTGCCCAGGCGGCCAAGAGGGCTAATGGCATCCTGGCCTGCATCAGGAACAGTGTGGCCAGCAGGAGCAGGGAGGTCATTGTGCCCCTGTACACTGTACTGGTTAGGCCACACCTTGAGTCCTGTGTCCAGTTCTGGGCCCCTCAGTTTAGGAAGGATGTTGACTTGCTGGAGCGTGTCCAGAGAAGGGCAACAAGGTTGGTGAGGGGTTTGGAACACAAGCCCTATGAGGAGAGGCTGAGGGAGCTGGGGTTGCTTGGCCTGGAGAGGAGGAGACTCAGGGGTGACCTTATTGCTCTCTACAACTACCTAAAGGGAGGTTGTAGACAGGCAGAGGTTGGTCTCTTTTCCCAGGCAGCCAGTACCAGAACAAGAGGACACAGTCTCAGGCTGCACCAGGGGAGGTTTAGGCTGGATGTTAGGAGGAAGTTCTTTACAGAGAGAGTGATTGCCCATTGGAATGGGCTGCCCAGGGAGGTGGTGGAGTCACCATCATTGGAGGTATTCAGGAGGAGACTTGATGGGGTACTGGGTGCCATGATCTAGTTGTTTGGGTGGGTTGGATTGGTTGATAGGTTGGACACAATGATCTTGAAAGTCTCTTCCAACCTGGATTTATTGTATTGAATTGTATTGTATTGTATTGCAGAAAAAGCAAAGCACTACTTTTGCCACAAGTCTCTGTACTTTGACTGATGCTGCTTCTACTGAAGGTACACTTACCCACCAGGTCAGGGAGTGGGTTGTTGTCATCAAAAACTAAGCCTTTTCCAAGTAGTGTGGAAGGCTGAAGAACTTGCTGAAGAACTTTGTATGACCTCAGGTCATGAAGCTACACAGGAAAATCTATTCACATTTTTCATCCCAGTTTGTCTCAAGGGCTGAAGCATCATTTATTCAGAAAGCTACCAAAAAAATACCTTGCTTAAGAACCCATGGCCTGGCAGCATGAACCTGCAGAGCATGTTGGATGTTTCAGTAAGGCTGTCTGAAGTGAACGTGGAAGGACATCAGGTAAACTCATTAAATACCAGTAGGTCCATCACTGTTATAAAGAAGCATGGTCTGGGGGCTTCCTATAGAATAGGAATAGGAATAGGAATAGGAATAGGAATAGGAATAGGAATAGGATAGGAATAGGATAGGAATAGGATAGGAATAGGATAGGAATAGGATAGGAATAGGAATAGGAATAGGAATAGGAATAGGATAGGAATAGGAATAGACTAGACTAGACTAGACTAGAATAGAATTAACCAGGTTGAAAGAGACCTTTGAGATCATCGACTCCAACCTATCATCCAAGACCATCTAATCAACTCAACCATGGCACCAAGCATCCCATCCAGTCTCTTCCTAAACACCTCCAGTGATGGTGACTCCACCACCTCCCTGGGCAGCACATTCCAATGGCAAATCACTCTTTCTATGTAGAACTTCTTCCTAACATCCAGCCTAAACCTCCCCTGGCACAGCTTGAGACTGTGTCCTCTTGTTCTGGTGCTGGCTGCCTGGGAGAAGAGACCAACCCCTACCTGGTGTGGTGGGGTGAGAAAGTTCCCTCCCCACACACAGGGAAAGAAACCACAGCTAGCTCAGTCGGAAAAGCGATGAAAGCTATATTTACAGGCAGAAATGGAATGCAATGATATATACACAAATATACAATATTTACAATATATACAGGAAAATACAACAATGAACACAATGCAGAAAAACCTTTCCCTCCAGCCGGCCAGGGGGTTCCCTGAACCCCCCTCTCTCCTTCCCCACCTCCCCTTTTTCCAAAAAGGGTTAGAGAGAGAGAGAGAAAGGCAATTAAGAAGGAAAAAGTCTGTTAGCTAAAAAGCACATGCAAATTAGTTCTCTTATCTGGTTAGCTGTTAACTCAAGGCCGTTCCTGCTTCAGCAAGAGAGAAGCACAGACTGCACCCAGCCTGAACCCAGACCAGACACAGACTGCACTAACAGAACCCAAACTCCAAACTGCACCCACAAGCACCAATGAAATTAGTTTAGACTATCTTGTTTTTGTTCAAATATCAAAAACATTCAGCCAGAGTGTTCAGCAACTGTCTCTTTCTTAAAGGCATAGCATCAACCGGTCACACCTGGCTACAACCTCCCTTCAGGTACACAGCAATAAGGTCTGCCCTATGTCACAGCACTATTAGGAATTGATGAGGTAGAAACTGTTCAAGTGTTTATAGTAGGCAATTTTTGCACATGTCCTGCTGTGTCTTCCTTTGGTACTTGGTAATGGTCCCCAAATGTATAGCAGTGCCAATGTTCTAATATCAGCAACTGCAATAGTTCACATCCATCTTTCATTACTTGATTACCTGTTTTGGAAATACATCTCACATGGATTCCAGGACTGGAATCTGTGCCAAACCCATGAAGCAGTTTGAGTTACAGCAACTTGTGGTGAGTGGTGAAGCCCTGGAATGGATTGTCCAGGCAGGTGGTTGAGGCCCCATCCCTGGAGGTGTTTAAGAGCAGGCTGGATGAGGCTGTGGCCAGGCTGATCTAGTGTGGGGTGTCCCTGCCCATGGCAGGGGTGTTGGAACTAGATGATCCTTGCAGTCCCTTCCAACCCTGACTGATTCTATGATACTATGAACTTTGGCTCAGTCTTACGACCAAGGGTCCCCATCCATAGCTACATGACCTAGGCCAGTAAGCAGGAATATCAGAGGCAGAAACCAAAAGGTTTGTGTGAATTCTTCTCTTACCAGGACAGGATTCACAGCAAAATTCAGAGCCAGATTTGAACTTTTCCAGCACATTTCTGAGTACCTGAACCAGGATTTCTCACATCTTTAACTGCTTAGAGTGCTCTGGTACCTTGCAGATTGTGTTCTGTACGCTAAGGCTTCGTGTCTCTTCCTTGCTTGATATTTGATGTCTTTATGTGTGGAAATGTTATAGCAAAAGCCTCTTGACAATGCCTAAAGACAGGAAACAGCAGTGTGAGCAGAGTTTAGAGATACCAGTACAGGAGCTGAAGATTGGCCAGAACAACAACCAAACTCTCTGTTTGTCATCCCTTGAAAGCAGTGAGTGCCTGAGAGACAGCTTTTGTGTTTCAGCTGAAGAGCCCCAAGCCACTGAGTCCTTTGGGACCAGGACTGTGATATCCAACTTCCCCAGTCATTCTGAGCAGAGGAAGTCAGCCCATTCTTTCCTTCCTTCTTTGCTTCTTTAATCACCTTTCTGCTGAAGGTTGGCTGGTTTTGGAACAGATATTGGAGAGCCAATGTTTGTATCCTGTATTTTTTCCTCTCTGTACCATCTGTTCACAGACTGGATTACAGTTGCTGCCAGTTAAAAAGCAGATTGCCTTGGCCCAAGGTCAGGATCACAGCCCTGGTGCCCTGCCTGCCTCCTGTGGATTTACAGCTCGTCTGCCGCTTTCCCTGAAACTCCCACCTGCTACCATGGAGGGATGCTCAGGTCCTCCCTCCTACACCACAGTCATCCTCTCACTCCCAGCTGTCCACCTGTCGTTTGTCCTCTTGTGTGCACTCTATTTAGCCCAGTTTGAAGGCCAGGGAAAGGGAGGAGAAGGTAAATGTAGTGGCTGTCAGCCTTGATTTACCTTCAGCAACACACCGTGCTTGGACCTGTCAGCACACCAGCCTCAGCATCCATCAGCCCTGCTCAGAGGAGCTCTTTGGTGACTTCAAGGGACATTCAGATCTTGTTATGCTAAGTGTTTTTTGGCTGGCTTGGTGAAGGGTTGCTTGGAGCTAGCATGTTCATCCTGCCCCTCCAACATTTTGCCTAAGGGCAGAAGCTGAAAAGAAGGTGCTGCATTGCTGTGCTCCACAGGCATAGCCAGGATGCATCTAAAAAAGGGGAGCCGGTGCTTTTGTTTACCAGGGTCCACTAGTATCTAGCTGATGAAGAGCAGGTGAATTCCTGATGAATATTTGAGGAGAGAAACAGAGCAAGTGGCAGGTCTACCTTTGGCCTCAGGACAACATGCAGTCACTTGTTCAGTGGCTCCTGTGGCTAACCTGGGCTATATAGCCAACCAGCTGTCTCATTAAGAGAGTGAGTGTAGGACTCCCCAGTAACAGGCTACTCATATCTAGCATGCTGCTTCCTTCCTGAGAGCTCCAAGTTGTCTTATCCTGACACCCCAATTTTGGCAGTACAGGTTCCCATGACCCATGGAACTGTTCTTTTGAGACTCAGTAGGAACCCAGTGGATCAATTTCCAACCTGCCTTTATTTCTCAACTGATTGTGCAGTCAGTTGCTGCTTGACTCTTCTCTTGTCCCACTTCAGGCCTTCTTCAATTTCCCCTGGTTTATGGGCAGGGCTGTGCCTCAATCAGCTCCTTTGTGGCAAATGGCAGGGCTCTCTTGTTGCTCCCATCATAATGCAGCATATTCCCTTGTTCTGCTTTCTTCTTCCAACTTTGAGGCACACAGTGTTCCATCCATCAGTGCCTTGTCCTCATGAGTACCATAGCTCTCAAAGGGCTTTGTCCTTGATGCCTGCTTCACGTTGCCATATCCAAGTTCAACTACCTAAAGCAACTTCTAGACTCAATGCACTCTGACCTGTCACACACTCTCTCTGCAACACTCAGTCAACAAATGCTTCCAGCTCAGGGAGGAATAGTGTTAAAAAGCTGCTTGTCTTTTTCACTGAATTCTCTTCACTTTGGTCTTTTTATCACTCCTAATGACAAAAAACTACCCCCAGTCATGCACTCTTGTAGTATGGAGGTTAGTTATTTTCTCTCTTGCATTCTCCCCAACTTGTTTTTCCCTCTACTAAGTATAGAAAATCCATCTCTTCTTCTCTTTCTCAACACTTAGACTCCCTGTTCATGTCTTAGCCCTCCTCAGTCTTGATTATTGTCACATTCTCTGCCTCTCTTACTTGCTTGAAAGCCAGCTTCCTTTCTCTGGCCAGAGAAATGGACATGCTAAAAACGCCGGGAAGAATGCATTATCTTTCTGTTTGCAATGCTGTGTCTGATCCCCTTAGGGCTTGAAGTTCCTTGTCCTTGCCTTCATGACCCTATACAGCCCTCCTTATACAGTCCTGCTGGTTTTTCTAATCCAGCTTTAGCATTCCTCCAGTTCCTTACCTCTCTGTAAACTGCTTTGTCCCAATCATCTCCCAGCAGTACTTCGCAGTTACTTTTAGCAACACAACCCCCTTCTGAGTCTGGTCTTTCTCTCTATTTGCTTCTATCCCTCTGACCCTCTAAAGTGTTTATTCTCTCCTTCACTTTCTCAGTGTTAGTTGATTGAACCTTCCTGCCCTCTTTGCTCTCTGCCTCATCTCATCCATTTCTTTTGGCATCAAGGGGCGCTTGCTTTGCCCGCAGCTTTGCTGGGCTGCACTCAGTGTCTTATACACCCACTCAGCTGTCCAATAATCCAGCCATCCCTGCAAAAGGTTTGGCTCCTGACACTTCAGTAACCCATCCTGCACACTGTGGCTTGCCTTGTTTTGACACATAGCCTCAGCAAAAAGAGCTGGGGGAGGGCTCCTGGTCTGGGTAGGGGTATCTGTGCTGGACTTGGCTGGATTAGGGACACCTAATCAGTTATATAATTGCACTAAGAGGATTGCTGTATCTTTGCAAGCATGAGTCAACCGAAGTGTATTTTGTATGTAGGTGGACAGGTGATGTGTCCCAAGAGGAAAGGGAGGGGAGAGGAGAGTTTCCTGTCATAAGTCACCTTTTGGTTGTTGGGATTTTTTTGCTTTGAGCCTTGCTCTTGTTGCCAGAAACATTACTTTTGCAGCAGAAATGATTCTCCTGACCCAGCCTTTTGCTGTGGCCACTCTGGAGCATAGAATCATAGAACTGCCTGGTTGGAAAAATACTTTAAGATCATTGGAGTCCAAACATAACCTAACAAAAAAAGAGGCATATTTTGGACAGCTTTCCCTGTTGCATGTCCTTGCTTATGAGCAGAAATAATCTATCAGGGACCTCAGCCTTTCATGTAATTAAGAGAGTTCTCAAGTGGATGTAGCAAAAAGGTTTGGGGAACAACAGATAGGGAAACATCCCTCCTGGCACTGGGTTTCAGGAGGACCTAGAGGAGAAGAGAGTCAGAGCTGGCCCTTCTTGGCACAGGAGAGCAAGGGCTCTGGGCAGGGAGTGGGATATTTCCTGTGCTGCCCCCAACTAGTCGTATAGATTGAGGATGAAGATTAAAGGCTGCCTATGGTGCAGAGCCACTGCTTTGCTTTACCTAACCTAGACAGATTAATGAGGTGCTTCCTCTACGAGGCATATGGCCATGTGCTTGTGTGCTTCAGCACAGGCCAGGTCTGCTGCCTGTGCAGAGCTAAAGAGGTTTGGATCTGTGCTGAGGGGCTGAGGAGGGAAGGAAAGGCTGCCGCTAGTTGGAGTGGGGCTATTAAAAGCCAATACTCTAATGAACCAGCAATGGCACCTAATCAATGTGTGAAAAATGGGTAATTCTTGCTAATGCCCTGTTAATGTTCCCATAATGATCTGTCAGGGAACTCTGGCTAATTATTGTCATGGCAATTTGGCACAGGTTTGCCTGGGATAATGTGGCCTGGATGAACAGGAGCACGTATTTGCTACCTGTGTTCCAGCACCCTTCTGCTCTTCTCCATTCTTGCTGCTTCTCTTCTGCTATCTCCCTTTCCTGGTCACTCTTTTAATTAGGCGATTAGCTGATTGATTAGTTAATGTTTGTACAACACTTTGAACATGTGAAGTGCTAATTCAGTGCTCTTTGTTATTCCTTCTTTGCTTCTGTTTTGTTTTGGGGGTTTTTTTCCCCTTGCTTTTCTGATGTGGCTGAGGACCACTAGTGTTCTGTGATCTTAAAACACTTGAGAGGTCGTGGTTGAGACTTCAGAATCCTCAGTGCAGTTCCTCCCCTGTTTTCTTTAGCTTCAGCTTTGCCTCTGGGCACATGCTGTTCCCTATCCTTGACTTTGATCTGCAGTCCACCATTGCTTGGTGCACCCAAGTCTGAGATCCATGCTGCATTAATCTGAAATTCTCAGGGCGTAATTTAGGTCTAATGTGCTGCAGGAATCATAGAATCAATAAGGTTGGATAAGACCTCAAAGTCCAACCTGTCACCCAACACCTCATGACTACTAAACCATGGCACATCCAATCCCCTCCTGAACACCTCCAGGGATGGTGACTCCACCACCTTCCTGGGCAGCACATTCCAATGGCTAACAACTCTCTCTGTGAAGAACTTTCTCCTCACCTCCAGCTTAAACTTCCCTTGGTGCAGCTTGAGACTGTGTCCTCTTGTTCTGGTGCTGACTGCCTGGGAGATGAGACCAACCCCCACCTGGCTACAACCTCAGGTAGTTATAGACAGCAATAAGGTATCCCCTGAGCCTTCTCTTCTCTAGGGTAAACAACCCCAGCTCCCTCAGCCTCTCCTCACAGGGGTTGTGCTCGAGGCCTCTCCCCAGCCTTGTTGCCCTTCTCTGGACACATTCAAGAGTCTCAAGGAGTTCATCTAAATCTCACCTATGTGCTTACACTCTCAAGATTCTCTGGAGTTAAAGGGTGATGCTGGACCAGTGATCCTGTTGCTGACTTGGGGTTGGGTTTTTCCTTACTGTAACTTGGGGTGGAGTTTAGAAAGAGGAAAGAATCCTGTGCGCTCCGCTCGTCTTTCTTGCCTTTGGAAGTCCTGTCTTTGCCCTGCTGTGCTGCGTCAGGAATATTGGTGGCTCACATTTAAGCTCTTGCTACATAACCTTGCAGCTCCCTGGAGAGGAAGTGAGTGGGAGGGCAAGTGGGGAGCGACCTATTTGCATATTAATGAATGACACACCCTATTGTATTATGTAAAGGCAGCGTGGGCTTGCATGTGTTTGCGTAGCTTTGCAGAAGGGGAAACCCAGTCACTGGGAACACTCAAAAGGAGCATATGGCTGTAGAATGGCTGTACAGTTGTAGAGAAGCTTTTTACTCATAGCTGACATTTATAGAACACTTTTCAGTGTCATCCAGGAGGATCCCAAACCAGTTAGATCACCGTTGAAACACGGCCAACTCCGACGTGGAACAAAGTCACCACTCTTGCGGTGACATTCCTGTGCAGGGGAAGTTTAGGATGATGTTTGAATATCCTTTCTGCAGTGGGATACAATGGACCTCTGCTCAGCAAGCTAAGGGTGCAGCCACTATTGAGCTGAAGGGAGCATGACCTATGCTTGGTGACTTCTGTGGGCTTTCCTGAGGTTAGGCCAGGGCCCTCGTCTACATCCAGTCTGAAAAGCACCACTTCTCACAATCATGTGCTCTCTATAAAGATGACACAAAACCAGTTTTCAGCTCCTTCACCATGAGGAATCCCCAAAAGTGCCCATTGTCTCTAATGAGGAAGTAGAACAAGGCTTTGTGTCAGGTTAGGTCTTTGTCCCAGCTGCGTAGCTCCTCTTCATAGTATCACAGTATCACTAAGGTTGGAAGAGACCTTGAAGATCATTGAGTCCAAGCTGTAACCACAGACATCACGATTAGACCATGGCACCAAGTGCCACATCCAATCCCCTCTTGAACACCTCCAGGGATGGTGACTCCACCACCTCCCTGGGCAGCACATTCCAATGACGAACAACTCTCTCTGGGAAGAACTTTCTCCTCACCTCCAGCCTAAACTTCCCCTGGTGCAGCTTGAGACTGTGTCCTCTTGTTCTGGTGCTGGTTGCTAGAGAGAAGAGACCAACCCCTTTGTGGCTACAACCACCTTTCAGGTAGTTGTAGAGAGCAATGAGGTCACCCCTGAGCCTCCTCCTCTCCAGGCTAAACAACCCCAGTTCCCTCAGCCTCTCCTCACAGGGCTGTGCTCAAGGCCTCTCCCCAGCCTTGTTGCCCTTCTCTGGACACATTCAAGTGCCTCAATGTCCTTCCTAAACTGAGTGGCCCAGAACTGGACACATCGCTCTTCTGAGCAATGGCATTGCTGGTTGTCTACGTTTGCTTCCACAACAACTTTGCCATCCCCTAGAGACTTGGAGAAGGTGTTGCTAACATTTACCATTAACAACCATGGGTTTAGTTTCGGTTTGGATTTTTTCCCTTCTCTGACCTAGCCTGGCTCTTACAAATTACTTGCTCTGATCTTCATTTTTCCTCATGTTTACTTACTGTCTCGCTTTTATAAAGTGTGGATGCTTTTGTACTTCAGAAGCAAATGCAGAATGTAAATCTACTGAGATATGGATAAATCCTGCTTGAATGTACAGTGGGAGCAGTCAGCATTTCCATTTCTAAAAGGCATTCCTTGTGCAAGCAACCCAGAGCTGACTCACATTTATTTTGGTATCACTCAGTTCAAGTCTCTGCATCTGGCCCAGGGACATGTTTGACTATTTTTTCCAGGAAAGATATAGAGATATTGGCTCTGTTTCACCCCTCTGAAACCCTCTGTGCTTTGTCCTAACCCTTTTAGAAGTTGTTAGCTTGCTGAACTGTGTTCCCTCCATGTTTCCAGAATGAAGGAAAACAAGTACCTGTGTTCCTACTGTGCCAGTGACTCCAATAACAATATATATATATATTAAAATAAACAAAAGGGAAGCACAGCAAATAGAAAAATACTCTGCTAGAACAATACTCTGCTACAAGATTAGGCAGCTTAAATTCAGTACTGAAATGCATAAGCTAGAGGGTACAGCTGTATGTTTCATCTGTTCACTGATCAGCCTCAATGCCAAGAAGGTGGCCAAGAAGGCCAATGATATCCTGGCCTGCATCAAGAATAGTGTGGCCAACAGGAGCAAGGAAGTTATTTTGCCCCTGTACTCAGAACTAGTTAGGCCACACCTTAAGTACTGTGTCCATTTCTGGGCCCCACAATTTAAGAAGGACATTGAGACACTTGAACGTGTCCAGAGAAGGGCAACGAGGCTGGGGAGAGGCCCTGGGCACAAGCCTTATGAGGAGAGGCTGAAGGAGCTGGGATTGTTTAGCCTGGAGAAGAGGAGGCTCAGGGGAGACCTCATTGCTGCCTACAACTACCTGAAGGGTGGTTGTAGCCAGGAAGGGGTTGGCCTCTTCTCCCAGACAACCAGCACCGGAACAAGAGGACACAGTCTCAAGCTGCACCAGGGGAAGTTTAGGTTCAAGGGGAGGAGAAAGTTCTTCCCAGAGAGAGTTGTTGGCCATTGGAATGTGCTGCCCAGGGAGGTGGTGGAGTCACCATCCCTGGAGTTGTTCAAGAGGGGATTGGACGTGGCACTTGGTGCCATGGTTTAGTCATGAGGTCTGTGGTGACAGGTTGGACTTGGTGATCTTTGAGGTCTCTTCCAACCTTGGTGATATTCTGAATCTATGAATTATAAGCCTTGCAGGGTGAGATTACAAACAGACTTCTGTCTGCTGCTCATCCTCTCCCATAATTTAACTGTTTCCATCTGTGTGCACAGAATGTTGATGTGCTGCTTCCTTCACTTTTGGGTCTCCCAAGAGGGAGAGATGGAATGAGCTAAACTCCATGGCTTTGGAAAGAGACAGTAAGAGGGATAGTATGATAAACATGTCCAAAGCTGTGAAAGTTATGGAGAAGGTTTCACTGAGTACTCATATTGGAAGAACTAGTAACAGGTTCTAAGAGAACTGAGGATGAGTTTTCTCAAACACAGAGCAGTTACAGTGCAGAACCTCTTATAAAAGGCAGCAACCAGAACCAGATTCAAAGGGTCTTCTAAAAGTTGCTGGAGGACAGGACCACGGATTGCCTGTCTTTGCAGCATGTTTGCTTCTATGTCCCTCAGATGTGAGCTGGCTAGGTTCAGGTTTGACAGAGCAGGTCTCCTGCTCTGCTGTTCTCAGGCCAGATTTTATCAATGTGGCCAAGTGGATGTGCTACATGAGGAACCCATGGTTCTGGAGTTAAGGCTTAGTGCTAGGACACTGCTTAGCCTTGTCCAATTCTGACTTTACAGGCTAGAAGCCTTTTTTACAGTGCAGCTTCTAGCCTGTGAAGTCAGAATTATGGGACCAATTAATAGCTCAAATTCTTCTACAAATAACACAGCTGATTAATGGCCTTTAATGCAATGCATTGCCATTTGTTTGTGAGCCAGCATAGAATACACACAGGGGCCCCTTCTCAACATGCATGTACACAGCAAGCCAAGTTCCTTTGTTCCTGATTACTGTTTTCTAAGATCTTCACCTTCCTGAAGCCTCTCCAGGAATCTAACAATTTGTGGTTTGTGTGTGTGCTTCTCTCATTCTGAAGAAGAGCTCCAGAGTTGATCAGCCACAGTATTCCACCTGAAGGCATGCCTGGGCGTAGGCAGTGGCATTAATGCTATTCACAGTGGGTGAGATTCACCCACCTCTGAGGGAAATGACTCACACAAGGTCTAGGCACCACTTAAATCCAATGTAAGCTGTGTTTTGTTGGCTTAGATAAGATTTTTCTGGAGCTTTGGCCTCGCACTGAGCCTCTGCACAGGAGTTATTTTTCACCAAGTGTTATTTTTGCATCTTAATGTTCCATTTAGAGACCTTATTGCTGTCTACAACTACCTGAAGGGAGGTTGTAGCCAGGTGGGGGTTGGTCTCTTCTCCCAGGCAGCCAGCACCAGAACAAGAGGACACAGTCTCAAGCTGTGCCAGGGGAGGTTTAGGCTGGATGTTAGGAAGAAGTTCTTCATAGAAAGAGAGATTGGCCATTGGAATGTGCTGCCCAGGGAGGTGGTGGAGTCACCATCCCTGGAGGTGTTTAGGAGGGAACGGGATGTGGCACTTGGTGCCATGGTTTAGTAGTGATGAGGTGTTGGGTGACAGATTGGACTTGATGATCTTTGAGGTCTCTTCCAACCTTGGTGATTCTGTGATTTACTTTTTGGCCTATTATTGAGGCACCTCTCAGAAAGCCTTCATCGATCTGCCTACAGGTAGTGTAGGTTTCCACTTGTCTGGCTCTACTTAATTTTACAATCCAGTAAGACAACCCCGGAGTACAGTTTGTTTTTCCCCACACATATTACCTGTGTCAAGGTTGAACTCTTTCTGTGGTCTGTTGGGCTGCTGTGTTATCAGTTTAGCTCTCTATGGTGCTCATAGTCTGGACTTGATCGTTTTGCATTATCAATAGATGTTGGTCTCTCACAATTTCATTCTCCTTCTCGATGCATTTTCTGATGTGCTGCCTATGCAGGTCATAGCAAGGCTCTCAGCAGCACCCCTGCTGTTAAGTTTTTACCATATTAGGAGAGGATCCATTCTTTTTTCTGCTTTTTGTCTTGTAGAGACATGTTCTCCACGAGTGAACTTTGCATCTCCAATCCAGGCCTCTCTTGATTTTATAACTTCTTTTTTTTTTTTTAATGAAATAGTCAAAGACTTTTTGAAAGAGAATTTATGAGAACATCCATGTGTGCCCATCTTTTGCTTGGGGATGTAACTCAGAAATGACAAACACACACAGAAAGGAATGAAAAGAAACCAGTTTATGCAGAGCTCTTGAGGATGGGGCTCATTCAGATTGTAACTACCTCTAAACACCCCCTGTGATGAAGGCAATGAAACCAAAACAGAGCAACCTGGGCAGCTCTTCTGTGGTGACCTTAGCTGCACCTTACATACTCCAGCAGTGCAGCAGACCCACTGCCTTTTTCTCTTCCCAAAAGAAGTCCATATTAATGAGCACTCTGTAGATCTCTGCAGCAGCAAAGGGCAAAGGGAATTATTATCACTTAGTGTTTTACACTAATGCCGGGCCTCCAGGCATGTTGTCACAGCGATGTTCTAGCACATGGCAGATTCCAAGCAGCATGTTATTTGCCATCATGCTTAGCAAAACCATGAGGACAGAGGCAAGCAAGCTGGCTTTTGTTCCTTCAACAGAGAGAGTTGTTAGCCATTGGTGGGGAGGTTAGTGATAGGCCTTGAGCACAAGCCCTATGAGGAGAGGCTGAGGGAGCTGGGGTTGTTTAGCCTGGAGAAGAGGAGGCTCAGGGGAAACCTTATTGCTGTCTACAACTACCTGAAGGGTGGTTGTAGCCAGGAAGGGGTTGGTCTCTTCTCCCAGGCAAGTAGCACCAGAACAAGAGGACACAGTCTCAAGCTGTGCCAGGGGAAGTTTAGGCTTGAGGTGAAGAGAAAGTTATTCCCGGAGAGAGTTGTTGGGCCATTGGGATGTGCTGCCCAGGGAGGTGGTGGAGTCACCATCCCTGGAGGTGTTCAAGAGGGGATTGGAGGTGGCACTTGCTGCCATGGTTTAGTCATGAGGTCTGTGGTGACAGGTTGGACTTGATGATCTTTGAGGTGTCTTCCAACCTTGGTAATTCTGTGATTCTGTGAACGTTTTTTTCCCCCTTCTGCTTTAGTGTCACATGATTAAGCAGCCCCCTCTTCAGGTGAAGGTGAAATCCCAGGGCAGCTGACACTCCTTTGCCTGTGAAGGACACTCACTGAAGAGCTGTCGAGGTGGTTTTGTTTTCATTCTATTTATTATTGTCCTTGAGGGCCTCAGAAGAACAAAATGTATTTTCCAAAGTCACGCCTGAGCCTGAGCAGCAGCTCTTAGAAGGACGTAGCCAGATACTGTACATCAGTTATGACAGATGGAGACAAGAGCACATCCTGGGGACGTGGAATGAGGTGGCCCTCTGGCTTGCATTTCTCTTGTGACCTATTCCACCCTCATCATTTTTGTGCAGGTCATGCACTGTAGCATTGGTGAAAAAAAGAGGGGGAAAAAAATAGTAAATACATCTTGCTGGAGAAGAGACTTACAGTTGAAGTTTAAGACATTGAGACACTTGAATATGTCCAGAGAAGAGCAATGAGGCTGGTGAGAAGTCTCAAGCACAAGCCCTGTGAGTAAAGGCTGAGGCAGCTGGGGTTGTTTAGCCTGGAGAAGAGGAGGCTCAGGGGAGACCTTCTTGTTGCCTACAACTACCTGAAAGGTGGTTGTAGCCAGGAAGGGGTTGGTCTCTTCTCCCAGACAACCAGCACCAGAACAAGAGGACACAGTCTCAAGCTGCACCAGGGAAGTTTAGGCTGGAGGTGAGGAGAAAGTTCTTCCCAGAGAGAGTTGTTAGCCATTGAAATGTGCTGCCCAGGGAGGTGGTGGAGTAACCCTCCCTGGAGGTGTTCAAAGGGGGATTAAATGTGGCCATGGCCACTTGGTGCCATGGTTTAGTTGCCATGAAGCGTCAGGTGATAGGTTGGCGATCTCTGAGGTCTTTTCCAACCTTGTTGATCCTGTGATCCTGTGGAAAATGGGATGGAAAGCCATGTCCCTCTTGGCTTTCCCCGGTTTTCCCTGCCTCCTCCTCAAACGCATACTGGAATGCACGTATGCACACGGGCACGCGCTCTTCTCCTTTCAGTAGCTGTCCCTTCAAATTAAGTGTTGATCCCTGTGTGGACAGCTCTTGGCACAACAGAGGAACACAGAACCTGTCTGTAAGAATACCTTCCAAAAGAAAACCCCCACACGAAGACAAGCCTCTGAGTAAGCGAGTGAGCGAAGCCGGGAGAAAGCTGTCTCGTTACATATAATTGAGTCCCTCAGCACCCTTAAGTGACACCTTTCTTGCTTACACATACAGGAAATATACTGCACAAATGCTATTAAGCCAGAGCTAAACTAATTTAGCTGGTGGAGTGGGTGGACAGAATCCTTCCTCCTTGAAGAAACTGTGTATCACTGATTGCCTGATGAATGTGCTCTAATACTCTGCTTCCTAAAGACAGTGCAAGGATTGACAAAATGTCCAGCCTCAGAGCTGGGGCAGAAAGGGACAGCTGTTTCAGGTCAGACCATTATCTTACCCTTCTGCAGCAGCATAGGCACAACTACTTCCCTGTAACAGTGAAGGGGCGAGCTCCTGGCAGTAGAGTGTGGCTGTACTGCTGGAAGCCCATGAACCATTACAGGTTAGAGGTTGACCTACTGGAAAGCAGCTCCATAGAGAAGGAGCTCAGCATCCTGGTTGACAGTAAATTGACCGTGAGAGAGCATTGTGCCCTTGTGGTGCATTAGGAAGAATGAGATCAGCAGGCAAAGGGAGATTCTCCTGTCCCTCTGCTCTGACCTAGTGAGACCACATATGGAGTATTGTGCCTACCTCTGGGCTCCCCAGCTCCAGAGAGTGAGGGAACTATCAGAACTACCTGAAAGGTGGTTGTAGCCAGGAAGAGGTTGGTCTCTTCTCTCTAGCAACCAGCACCAGAACAAGAGGACACAGTCTCAAGCTGCACCAGGGGAAGTTTAGGCTCAAGGGGAGGAGGAAGTTCTTCATGGAGAGAGTCATTTGTCATTGGAATGGGCTGCCCAGGGAGGTGGTGGAGTCACCATCCCTGGAGGTGTTCAAGAGGGGATTGGATAGGTTGGACGCGATGATCTTGAAGGTCTCTTCCAACCTGGTGTATTGTATTGTATTGTACTTGGTGCCGTGGTCTAGTCATGAGGTCTGTGGTGACAGGTTGGACTCAATGATCTCTTCCAACCTTGGTGATACTGTGATTCTGTGAAAGTGTCCAACAGAGGGCTATGAGAATGATTAAGCAATTAAAAACATCTTTCCTGTGATGAAAGGCTGAGAGACCTGGGGCGGTTTAGCCTGGAAAAGAGAAGGCTGAGAGGAAATCTGATCATTGTTTTCACAAAAACCTTAAGGGTGGGTGTCTAGAAGATGGGGCCAGTCTCTTTTCAGTGGTGCCCAGCAATAGAACAAGGGGCAACAAACACAAACTGGAACGTAGCAAGTTCTATCTCGAGATGAGGAAAAACTTCTTTCCTGGGAGGGTGACGGAGCACTGGAACAGGCTGCCCAGAGAGGTTGGACTAGATTAGGTCCAAAGGTCCCTTCCAACTCCTGCCATTGTGTGGTTCTGTAAAGCAGCTGGGTACCAGCAGCTGAGACTTCAGCTTTTGCCAAAATTCTTGCAGAACCTTTCGTGACAAGATGTGGTCGGGCCCTCCGGCTTAACTTCCATCCGTAACAGCGACTGCTGCACCTGCCAAACAGCACATTGGTCTTGTTAGCTCTGGTTCATACTTAAATCCATCAGGTTTCTGCATGCAGCAGCAGACAGGCAAGACCTGAAATTTGTCATAAACACTAGTAAAGGCAGGCAGATGGTTAGGGACTGGTGAGCAGTGCCATTATGGCTTCCGAGAACCCTAAGGATGAGTTAATGGGCTGATGCCACAAGGGCCAGTGGCTGAATCCTGTTGTAGCATCTTGTGAAGAGTAAGTGAATAAAATTCAATTCTCACCATGTCTGTGGCTAACAGGCTGAGGAGCACTGCTCATTCACATGTAGAAAATTAGTGGTATTCTTGTACTTTGTGATAACCTGCTTTAGGGCCCCAGCTCTTAAAAGAGTTGATGAGGAAATGGTCCTGATGTGAGCTGGAAGTGAGGTGATGCCTCTCTCCACCAGCATGTATGTATTATGACCTTATTTAATTTTGTTGGAAGTTTCTAAGATCTTAACCTCAGTCATTTATGGGCAATTAGGATGTTTGTCAATAGAGAGTGACCTGTTGTGGTGCTATTTAGTCCTCAGTTACATAGGCTGTGGATGGTGGCTATCTTAATCATGGAATTGTTAGGGTTGGAAGGGACCTCAAAGATCATCTAGTTGCAACCCCTCTGCCATGGGCAGGGACACCTCACACTAGATAAGGTTGCTCAGAGCCACATCTAGACTGGCCTTAAAATCCTGAGGGATGAGGCTTCTGTCACCTCTGGGGGAAACCTCTTCCAGCATCTCACCACCCTCATGGTAAAGAACTTCTTCCTAACATCCAATCTGAATCTACCCATTGCTATATTTTTCCATTCCCCCTAGTCCTATCATTACCTGACACCCTAAAAAGTCCCTCCCCAGCTTTCTTGTAGCCCCCTTCAGACACTGGAAGGCCACAATAAGGTCTCCTCAGAGCCTTTTGTTCTCCAGATTGAATAGCCCCAACTCCTCCAGTCTGTCTGCATAGGAAAGGTTCTCCAGCCCTCTCATCATCCTCATGGCCCTTCTCTGGACACGTTCCAGTACATCCATATCCTTCCTGTAATAGCCGCTCCAGACCTGGACACAATACTCCAGGTGGGGTCTCAGCAGAGTGGAGTAGAAGTGGAGAATCACCTCCCTCAAGCTGCTGGCTGTGCATCAGTGCAGATAGCTGTGAAGACCTCTTGATTTTCTTCCCAAAGGCAAAAAACTTGGAATGGGGCTGCCAACTACTGTACTGAGTAAAGAAACCAATACATTAGCTTGCTAAATTGTGTTCTTTGAGTAATTCTCATCTTGCATTAAACTTGGATCAGATGAGCTCGTGCTGAGAGAAGAAGGATTTGTTAGGTGGTGGGGAATCTGTGACAGGCCATTGCCTGTTCTATACTTTCCAAGAAAGGTGATGTGAGGCTGGTGGTCCCCTGCATTAGTTGTAGGGATCTCTTTTCTGATAGTTGTTAGTCAGTGAGCTATCTTAAGCAGATGTGTGGCCTTCATTGCCCTAGTATATGAGTACCTCTCAATCTTTTTAATGCATTGTCAGAGCACCTCAGCCGTGCAAGGGAGTAAAATTACTCTATTTCACAGATGGGGAACAGGGAAATTGATGGTTAAACCCTCAGAAGGATACAGGTACCAAAATCCTGCCCAACTTAGCTTTTAAATCCTGATCCAGTTCTTTATTGATGCCCATTTTTGTATAGAGATACATATGATGATCTCAAAGGTGTCTTCCAATCTGGTCTGGTCTATCCTATCCTATCCTATCCTATCCTATCCTATCTATTCTATTCTATTTATTCTATTCTATTGAATCCTAACCATTCTATCCTATCCTATCCTATCTATTCTAGTCTATTGAATCCTAACTATTCTATTCTATTCTATTCTATTCTATTCTATTCTATTCTATTCTATTCTATGAGCATTTCTGTTGTCTACCAGCATTTCTAACCATGTGCTTTCCATTGCATTTCTGTCCAAGCCCAGGGGAGCCCCACTCCTACTAAGACTGAGCAGCTTAGCTGCTCAACTGTAGAGCAGAGGCTTGGGGAAAGAGATGGAAATGCCTTGATCAGCAGGCTGTCCATGGCCCTTCCTTTCTCTGGCCTGTCAGCTTCAACAGGAAGCATTTTCTGAACACCAGTGGAGATTGTAGGTGTTCCTCTGGGAAGTGGAAGAGGATGAAGTGAACCTTCTCAGACACAACAGAATTAGAACTTTCTCCTTGATAAGTTTTCAACCCATTGAGCTATAATATGGAAAAGGGATTGGTTGCAACCACTTCTTCATTCATCTTCTTATTTGGAAATTATGACTGTTCCAAGAGATGGCAGGCTGATTTACCAGGCTGATTTACCAGGCTGATAAAGGCAGTATTCCTCTTTATATACCTCACCCCTTTTCTTTCATGAACACCTTTGCAGCATCCTTTCCTAGTCACAGGATAAAGTAGCTGCCGCAGAGCTCCTTCAGAAGAGATGATGTCTAGAGACAGACTCTGCTCAGGCAGGTAGGTCAGCAGGTAGTAAGAGTAGGTTCACAGTTTAGGGGGCTATAGAAAAAGTGCTTGAGCAATTTGTAATTTTAATGGTTGATAATTGAGGCAGATCAGCATAATGTGACAGGGACACCACAGTATAGCTCCTTCACCAGCTGATTGTCATTCTCTCCACTCTATCTTTTTGGCTCCTTCTACACCAGAAAACTCAAAGGTGTAGAGAAGAAGGGCAGAAAATATGATGTGAGAGGCTGAGAGTCCCGAGCTAAAGGGACTGGTTAAAAATAAAAGCAAGGTCTTTATAGCCTATGAAGATGATGAAGAAGAAGGAGAAGCTGTTAAGAGGGGATTTAATTGAGTGTAAAATCCTAAATGGTATAGATAATGCCAAGGCATGTTACTGTTCACAGACTGGCTCAGGGAGAGGACAGGAAGCTGCAAAGGGAATGAGTTCAGTTCAGTTTGTCTTACAGGACTTCTTCACACAAAATCTGCAGGTGCCTGGGACTGAGACAAAAAAGAGGAAGGAGCTTTAGGATAGCATGGATAAAACTGCATCCTGAGGGGAATAGGGAATGCCAAACCTCTGGAGTAGATAGCTGAGGAGACAGATGGTCTTGCATATTATGTGGTCACAAGCTGGGAGCTTTCTGGCCTTCATTCACAGAGGAAAAAGTATAGCACAGGGAGGACCATTTTACCCTTAGTATTCATTTTACCATTCTCAGCACTGGTGAATATGCACCACAAGTACTGTGTTCAGTTTTGGGCCCCTCACTGCAGGAAGGACATTGAGGTGCTGCAGCATGTCCAGAGAAAGGCAACAAGGCTGGTGAGGAGTCTTGAACATAAGTCCTGTGATGAGCAGCCGTGGGAGCTGGGGTTGTTCAGCCTGGAGAAGAGGAGGCTGAGAGGAGACCTTATTGCTCTCATTGCCAGAAAGGAGGTTGTAGCAAGGTGGGGGCTGGACTCTTCTCCCAGGTAACAAGTGATAGGACTAGAGGAGATGGCCTCAACTTGCACCAGGGGAGGCTTAAATTGGATATTAAGAAAATTTCTTGCAGAAAGGGTTATTAAGTATTGGAACAGGATGCCCAGGGAAGTGGTGGTGTCATCATTCCTGGAGGCATTTGAAAGACATTAGGATGAGAAGCTTAGGGACATGGTCTGACAGTTGTGTAGAGGGAGATGCTGGGCTATGATTGGACTCAATGATCTTAAAGGTCTTTTCCAACCATGCAGTTCTATGACTCTAAGCTGGGTAATGATGGAGAGGTAATGATAAGTCCTTGTCATGACTCCAATTAAAGTGCTGCATGATCCACACTGTGAATTTTACTTCTTTAAGTGGTGCTTCCAGAATGGAAAATCTCATCTACCCAGTGCCCCTCAAGAACAGTGGCAAATACATTCAAACATGTGCAATATCATCCAGAAACCTGCCCTGGCATTGCCTCTGCCTCTCTTTCCAATGCTTTGCCAGGAAGAGCAAAAGAAGCAGCTACACTGACCAGCCAGGTGTGCTACCAGTTTGCCACTCATTGCTTCCTCAAGAGAAGCTCCTTGATGAGTGAAGACCTTTGCAGGTCTACCTCCTTGAGCTTTATACAGAGATGGAGCTGATACAGACATCCTCACTGCAACTTCTCTGTGCAGGCCTTAGGAGCCAAAGCCTGTGCAGCTACACACTTTGCTTGTGGGGTGTCAATGTAGTACCTCAAAGCTTCCAAGACCATTTCCTGGCCCAAATCACAGAGGGCAGAACCTCAGGGAGGAGCTGTCCTGTATTAGCTTAGACCTGTTGAAACAAGTGTGAAAGGCTGCAAAGTGTGCTTGAAAACCAGACAATGGAAGTTGTATTCGAGGCACTTAATCATTTATTCCTCCTTCAGATGCTGTGTTTACCATAGTTCTGACAGATGTCTAAAATGTAGGGTGAAAAGAAACACATATGTTACCCCTCCATGCCCACAAGCCTCTGACAGAAGGCCATCAGCCTCATCTCAGCTCTGCCCTACTAACCTCATTACAGTGAGGAACTGGCTGCCAGTTGCAGAGATCCCTGATAGAAGGATGGGCCAGGCAGCTGTCATTCCAGACTCACACTTAAACACCTGGACTTCTCTAACTTCAGAAGTACTCTCATCTCTGCACACTTCTTCCTCTCTATTTTGACCCCAAAGTAGGAACACTT
Source organism: Colaptes auratus (assembly GCA_015227895.2). NCBI lineage: Eukaryota > Metazoa > Chordata > Aves > Piciformes > Picidae > Colaptes > Colaptes auratus. The sequence continues at coordinate 9,953,814 of CM037635.1, read as the reverse complement.
CAAACCATGGGGTCATAAGACCTGATATTTTAAGACAGATGGAGCATTGCTGCGTGGGTTTGGCTGACTCACGGAAATCTGAGGCAGGGTCTCAGTCTGCTATAACTGACATGAATCATAAAATCACAGAATTATTTCAGCTGGAAAAGATGTCTAAGATCATTGAGTCCAACTGTCAACTTAAGACCACCATGGCCATTAAACCATGTCCCAGAGTACTATGTCCACATGTTTCCTGAACACTTCCATGGACAGTGATTCTGCCACTTCTCTGGACAGCCTGTTCCAATGCCTGATCCCTCTTCCAATAAAGAGTCTTTTCCTAATATCCACTTTGAACCTCCCCTAGTGCAACTTGAGGCCATTTCCTCTCATTCTATCACCTGATACTAGGGAGAAGAGTCCGGCCCTCACCTCACTACAATCTCCTTTCAAGTAGTTGTACAGAGCAATGAGGTCACCTCCTCTACTCCTGACTAAACAAACCCAATTCCCTCAGTCACTCCTCTTAAGATTTGTTCTCTAGGCCAGCTCTGTTGCCTTTCTCTGGACATGCTCCAGTACCTCAATGTCCATCTCGCAGTGAGGGCCCAAAACTGAAGGGAGTATTCAAGATGCAGTCTCACCAGGGCTGAGTACAGAGGCACAATCACCCCCCTACTCCTGCTGGCCACGCTAGACCTGGTAAGACCAGGAAGGAAAAGGGGGAAAAGGAATGAGGAAGTGTGCAGAATTGAGGAGAGTGAGTGTTGCCCGCTGTCAGTATTACACTGAATCTTATTTGATGTTTTAATTGAAATGTGGGCATGAGGAGTATGCCCTTAGGAAGGAATCTTCATCTCCTCCTTTACATTTCTGTGGCCTGTGTTTGCAGAAGGAAACCTGGAATTGTCACCAAAAAAAAATCTTAGAAACCTCTTGTTTCATTCTGCTCTTACTCCCCATCTTCTCCCCTTACACTTCTGGGTAGTTCAAGCTGGCAGGACTGCTGATAACATATGTTTGTTTTCACGTGGTTCTTGCTCTGAATGTTACATGAAATAAGGGAAGTATCATTAAAACCAAGGGGAGCGCTTCAAAGGGAAGGTTTTCAGTATTAGCAGTGAGAATGGGATGTGGAGGGAGGGAGGGGGCTGCTGTGTTGGGAATCTAAGTAAGGAGGGAAGGTATTTAATAAGTGGGATCTGTGAAATTAGCACCGTGCCATCTCTTTGCAGCGATTGGAACAGAATCAGTTTTGCAGGGGGAGACTACAGCTGGTGTGCTATGGTGCTGCAAAATTACTCCTGAAAAAAATGTGCTGCAGCATGTGATGATTTCCCAGATTTTCCATTTAAAAAGAAGAAGGAAAAAAAAGAGTAATAAGGAGAATGAAGTCTTTAACTAATGAGAAATGTAGACGTGCAAACAAAACAATCCTCAAATGCTGTTTAGCTTTTCCCTATCTCCTGGGATTTAGCTGCTGCTTTCAGTCTGCTTCTAGCTGCTCTTGCTTTAAGCTAAACTTTCCATTTAAATGAGAAAAAAACACTGGAGTCAGGAGGATTATGAGCCCCTCTGCTTTTGATTTTTAATAAAAGCTGAACATTTACTTCTGAACAGTAGGAGTGAGAAAGGGAATTAAATCTGAGGAGAGCAGGATGACCTTTGGGAGCCCAGGCATGTTCACGCACTGAGATTCCCTCGGTCTCTCTTTTGTAGCTCCCTCCTTTCACAGTATCACAGAATCACCAAGGTTGGAAGAGACCTCAAAGATCATCAAGTCCAACCTGTCACCACAGACCTCATGACTAAACCATGGCACCAAGTGCCACGTCCAGTCCCCTCTTGAACACCCTCCTGGGCAGCACATTCCAATAACAAATCACTCTCTCAGTGAAGAACTTTCTCCTCACCTCCAGCCTAAACTTCCCCTGGCACAGCTTGAGACTGTGTCCCCTTGTTCTGGTGCTGGTTGCTAGACAGAAGAGACCAACCCATTCCTGGCCACAACCACCTTTCAGGTAGTTGTAGAGAGCAATGAGGTCTCCCCTGAGCCTCCTCTTCTCCAGGCTGAACAATCCCAGCTCCCTCAGCCTCTCCTCACAGGGCTGTGCTCAAGGCCTCTCCCCAGCCTTGTTGCCCTTCTCTGGACACCTTCAAGTGTCTCAATGTCCTTCCTAAACTGAGGGCCCAGAACTGGACACAGGACTCAAAGTGTGGCTGAACCAATGCAGAGTACAGGGGCACAATGACCTTCCTGCTCCTGCTGGCCACACTATTCCTAATGCAGGCCAGGATGCCATTGGCCTTCCTGGCCACCTGGGCACACTGCTGGCTCTTGTTTAGGTTGCTGACACACACACCACTCCATGTGCGTGCAGAGCTGCATAGACACACTGCTATTGCTGTTGCTGTATGCACTCTCACAGATGACCCCTTATGAGGATGCCTATGTGGCTGTTACATTCTTTCTTTCTTCCCATTGTACACAGACTTCCATCCCTTGTTCTAATAGCAAATCACAGAATGGCTTGAGGTGGAAAGGATCTTAAAGATCACCTAATTGTAACCCCCTTGCCATGTGCAGGAACACCTGCCACTAGATCAGGTTGCTCGAAGCCTCATCCAGCCTGGCCTTAAATGCTTCCAGGGATGAGTAGTCCACAATTTCTGCAGACAACCCACTCCAGCACCTCACCACCTTCATAGTGAAGAACTTCTTTTTAATGTCCAATCTAACTGTACGCTGCTCCAGTTTAAAATCATTGCCCTTTGTCCTATCACCACAGGCTCTTATAAAAAGTCTCCATGCCTGTGCTCTCCATCTTTCCTGTAGACAGCCTTCAGGTACCTCAGTTTGTCCTCTGATCCAGCCCTGTGATCATCTTTGTGGCCCTCCTCTGGACTCTCTCAAACAGATCCATGTCCTTCTTGTGTTGGGAGCTCCAGAGCTGAAAGCACTACTCCAGGTGGGCCCTCACAAGAGCAGAGTAGAGGGGCAGAATCTTCATGCAATCTGCAGAGTTTTACTCAGCTATTCAGAAGCAGGAACAGGATCAGCAAAAGTGTTTTTTTTAGAGTATCAAAAGGGAGAACACATCTGAGGTCCATCTTTGTGCTTCCTGCTTTGATGGTGTGTATTTACCAGCTTTAAATTCACAGCTAGAAACATAATGTTTGTATTTGAAAGAAAAGCTTGAAAGGCCTCTGTTTAGTATTCCAATGTTAGAAGCTGGGACACTGGGGGGAAAAAAAGCCCTACCTCTGTAGTCACAGAGCACTGGTAAAATTACAAATGTAGACAATATTGATGGGAATAGAGTAGGATAGAATAGAATAGAATAGGATAGGATAGGGTAGGATAGGGTAGAATAGAGTAGAATAGAGTAGAATAGAGTAGAGTAGAATAGAGTAGAATAGAGTAGAATAGAGTACAATAGAGTAGAATAGAGTAGAATAGAATAGACCAGACCAGGTTGGAAGAAACCTTCAAGATCATCATGTCCAACCTATCATCCAACACCACCTAATCAACTAAACCATGCAACCAAGCACCCTATCAAGTCTCCTCCTAAACACCCCCAGTGATGGTGACTCCACCACCTCCCTGGGCAGCACATTCCAAAGGGCAATCACTCTCTCTGTGGAGAATTTCTTCCTAACATCCAGTCTGAACCTCCCCTGGCACAGCTTAAGACTGTGTCCTCTTGTTCTGGTGCTGGTTGCCTGGGAGAAGAGACCAACCCCCACCTGGCTACAACCACTCTTCAGGTAGTTGTAGACAGCAATAAGGTCTCCTCTGAGCCTCCTCTTCTCCAGGCTAAGCAACCCCAGCTCCCTCAGCCTCTCCTCCTAGGGCTTGTGTTCCAAACCCCTCACCAACTTTGTTGCCCTTCTCTAGACACGTTCCAGCAACAGGAGGGATGGCCAGGGAATCTTCACACCAATGTTCCTCTCATTGTGTTTTCTAACCCTATTTAGGTTAAGGCTTTCTGGCCCACTTCACTTGTTCATGAAGCATTAATGCTCCTAAGACAGCTGTCGCTGTACCAGGACACCCTTTGTAGTAAGGCAGTCGTGGAGAATTTGCTAAGAAAGAATAATACAGATGGGGCCAAAAGAGCAGATGTACATTATTTGTATTGGCAGAGGCTGAAAAACAACCCATCCCCTTCCTCACAGAAAAAAAAAAAGCACACTTATAATTAAAACCCAGCAGATTTATTGCCTTGCCTCATTCTTGTATTTGTCAAATTATAGCTGTGTGGCACAGATCCGTACGGCATGATTTACAGGGGTGGTGTGGCAAGGCACAGCAGTGATTCCCTCCCAGGAGAGCAAGGAGGAGCTTTGCTCCCCTCGTGATAGGACCAGACGTGGTGGGAGAACCTGGGTAATTGAGTGCTTTGTCAAAGCCAACCTCCTTCCTCCTCTGTGTGTGTGTTTGCACGGATCTAATCACTCTCATCACATCAGACACTCTAATCATTCTGACATTACGTATGGGGGAGCAGACATCTAAAGAGCAGGAGCTGCTTGCTTCCCCACCATCATCATGATGATTGTCTAGCTGGGGTTTTTATATTTTTTTCTGGATTTTTTTTTTTAACCCACTGATGAAGCAGATGAAGCACGACACACAGGAAATTGAGAGCAGGGATAATGAATTCGGGAGCAGGTTTAAGATATTGGCACCTAGTGGGAAACAGGTTCCTCTGAACTTCATACCTCTCGTGCTAATTTAAACAAATTAATCTCTGTTTGCATGCAGCCTTCAGTAGTGTGCAATTTTTGCATTTGGGGAACCACAGGGAAGCCCCAAAGCAGGCAGCACAAGAGCAGTAAATTGCAGACCCTGCAACGAGACCTCATCAGCCTCATCGCGGCTGCGGCACTTGCCTCAAATCGTAATGACACACAGGGAGTTCAAATCCCACCGGGGGTTCTGGTTTTATTAGAAATCCTTCATATCTCTTCTTCTTGGTGTCACATGGATTACTACACTTTCAGGACTTAATTATCTTTATCATCAAAAGATAGCCTGCCTCTAATGAAAATATTTAAACAGATCTTCCAGAGGCAAAACATAACGCAGGGCCCTGTTGTTCAGAGCAGCCTCAGTCGCTGAGGCTGCCAGAGCGGGCACAGAGCGTGCCATTGCCTTACAGACTATGGCCCCATGAGGCACGAAAGGGTTTTGGGAAGGCTAGCAGGTCTGGGCATGGCATGAGGATGGGCTCCATTTCCATGTGGTTCAGCTGCCACTTGAATCCATTTTAGCCTCATGGAGCTTCACCAGAGTCACGGGAGTAACAGCAGCTTTCCACTGGGGGAACTGAATATCAAGTTAGAGCCTTCATCCCCTGTCTCAATACCCCAAATAATACAGTAATACAATAAATCCAGGTTGGAAGAGACCTTCAAGATCATCGTGTCCAACCTATCAACCAATCCAACCCACCTAAACAGCTACATCATGGCACCCAGTACCCCATCAAGTCTCCTCCTGAATACCTCCAATGATGGTGACTCCACCACCTCCCTGGGCAGCCCATTCCAATGGGCAATCACTCTCTCTGTAAAGAACTTCCTCCTAACATCCAGTCTAAACAATGTGATGTTTCATGTATTTCCTAGCACATTTTCTACTAGAAGGGAGCAGTAAGGAAGGCATCCTACAACTAATCTAAGGTTTCAAGTTTTTTTCTAGACTTCAAGTGAAGTTTGTATTACCTTGTGACTAAACTGTGCTCTAGCTTCAATTTTAGAGAGGGGAAGTTTCGTGATGTTGTTCATGCTTTAGTGGGCATAACATTTAGACACTTGAACGTGTCCAGAGAAGGGCAATGAGGCTGGAGAGAGGCCTTGAGCACAAGCCCTAGAAGGAGAGGCTGAGGGAGCTGGGGTTGTTCAGCCTGAAGAGGAGGAGGCTCAGGGGACACCTCATTGCTCTCTACAACTACCTCAAGGGTGGTTGTTGGTTGTAGCCAGGAATGGGTTGGTGTCTTCTGTCTAGCAACCAGCACCAGAACAAGAGGACACAGTCTCAAGCTGCGCCAGGGGCAGTTTAGGCTTGAGGTGAGGAGAAAGTTCTTCACTGAGAGTCATTTGTTATTGGAATGTGCTGCCCAGGGAGGTGGTGGAGTCCCCATCCCTGGAGGTGTTCAAGAGGGGATTGGATGTGGCACTTGGTGCCATGGTTTAGTCATGAGGTCTGTAGAGACAGGTTGGACTTCACAGTATCACAGTATCACCAGGGTTGGAATAGACCTCAAAGATCATCAAGTCCTCCTCTCCAGGCTAAACAACCCCAACTCCCTCAGCTTCTCGATGTCCTTCTTAAACTGAGGGGCCCAGAACTGGACATAGTACTCAAGGTGTGGCCTAACCAATGCAGAGTACAGGGGCACAATGACCTCCCTGCTCCTGCTGGCCACACTATTCCTAATGCAGGCCAGGATGCCATTGGCCCTCTTGGCTGCCTGGGCACACTGCTGGCTCATGTTTAGGCAGCTGTCGATCAGCACCCCCAGGTCCCTCTCTGTTTGGGAGCTCTCCAGCCACTCTGACCCCAGCCTGTAGCTCAGCTTGGGGTTGCTGTGGCCAAAGTGCTGCACCCGGCTCTTGGATTTGTTGAATGCCATCATTGTGGTGAATGACAGTGAGCTTTGATATTGCTAACACTCAATCAGAGTTTGTGCTCCACTTTCCAAATGGAGACTTCACCTCTTTGTTAAGAGTGGCACGTGTGGGAAAATGAACTGCTTCTTATAGTGTAGAGTACAATAACTGCTGCCTCCTTTCATTACTGGGCATGGAGAGTACCACAGATTCTACTTCAGGGTAGTATTATTTCTTGTCACAAAACACAACGAAAAGGGCATCTCCAGCACAATTTTTGAGTGATTTCAGCCTTGGTGCTGTCTTACTAACAGGGTTTTGTTGTTGTTTCTAAGTGGCATGGCTTTCACTTTGCTCGACAGCATTCATTTTCCAGGATTGCATTCTGCTTATTACATGATTATGTTCTGATTCTCCGATGGTGCAAACATTTTCATCAAGTCATAACATAGCAGCGTTATTGATACCGTTCTGCTTCAAACTGGGGATCAGATTCATTCAAAATCGTTGAAAGCCTCCTAATGAATCTGAGCAGAGTTTCAGCCCAGTGACAGATAGATGACTGAATACGCTCAGCTTATGCTTCCTTTCGCCTTCCCCCCCACACTCTTTCTTTCCTTTTTCTGCATGCATTAAACATTCCAGTTCTGGTGTCCCCATCACAAGAGGGACATAGAATTGTGGGAGTAAGGACAAAGGAGGGCCACAAAGATGATCCAAGGGCTGAAGCAGGGCAACGAGGCTGGTGATGTCAGAGTAATGTTTGCCTTTGCTGATATTCTTCTGGTGTTTTCAAGGGGGGATTGGACGTGGCACTTGGTGCCATGGTTTAGTCATGAGGTCTGTGGTGACAGGTTGGACTTGATGATCTTTGAGGTCTCTTCCAACTTTGGTGATTCTGTGTGATTCTGTGATTAACTTTAATCACCGCAGGTTGGTAATTATGTGCTGTTTGGTTGATGGTCACGTTCTGCAGAAGTTGCTGTATAGACCTTATTGCTGTCTACAGCTACCTGAAAGGAGGTTGTAGCCAGGTGCCTCTTCTCCCAGGCAACCAGCACCAGAACAAGAGGATACAGTCCCAAGCTATGCCAGGGGAGGTTTAGGCTGGATGTTAGGAAGAAGTTCTTCACAGAAAGAGTTATTGGCCATTGGAATGTGCTGCCCAGGGAGGTGGTGAAGTCATCATCCCTGGAGGTGTTTAGGAAGAGACTGGATGGGGCACTTGAAGCTGTGTAGTTTAGTCATGAGGTCTTGGGTGATAGGTTGGACTTGATGATCCTTGAGGTCTTTTCCAATCTTATTGATTCTATGGTAGGCTGAAGGAGCAGGGGTTGTTCAGCCTGGAGATGAGAAGACTCCAGGAGAACCTTATAGCTGCCTTCCAGTAACTGAAGGGAACCTACAAAAAAGCTGAAGAGGAACTTCTCATAAAGGTATCTAGAAACAGAACAAGCTTTAAGCTGAGGGAGAATAGGTTTAGACTGGGTCTTAGGAAGAAGTTCTTCAGTACAAAGATGGTGAGACTCTGGAATGGGTTGCCCCAGAGAGGCTGTGGATGCCTCCTTCCTAGAGGTGATCGGAGCAACCCAGTCTAGTTGAGGGGTGTCCCTAACCATGGCAGAGAGGTTGGAGTAAATGACCTGTGAGGTCCCTTCCAACCTGGGCCATTCTATGATTCTATGCTGATCCTATGGCATGATGGCATTCAACAAATCCAAGTGCCGGGTGCTGCACTTTGGCCACAGCAACCCCATGCAGAGCTACAGGCTGGGGTCGGAGTGGCTGGAGAGCTGCCAAACAGAGAGGGACCTGGGGGTGCTGATTGACAGCTGTCTAAACATGAGCCAGCAGTGTGCCCAGGTGGCCAAGAAGGCCAACGGCATCCTGGCCTGCATTAGGAATAGTGTGGCCAGCAGGAGCAGGGAGGTCATTGTGCCCCTGTACTCTGCATTGGTTCGGCCACACCTTGAGTCCTGTGTCCAGTTCTGGGCCCTCAGTTTAGGAAAGACAATGAGACACTTGAACGTGTCCAGAGAAGGACATCAAGGCTGGGGAGAGGCCTTGAGCACAGCCCTGTGAGGAGAGGCTGAGGGAGCTGGGGTTGCTTAGCCTGGAGAGGAGGAGGCTCAGGGGAGACCTCATTGCTCTCTACAACTACCTGAAAGGTGGTTGTGGCCAGGAATGGGTTGATATCTTCTCTCTAGCAACCAGCACCAGAACAAGAGGACACAGTCTCAAGCTGCACCAGGGGAGGTTTATGCTGGAGGTGAGGAGAAAGTTCTTCCCAGAGAGAGTCATTCACCATTGGAATGTGCTGCCCAGGGAGGTGGTGGAGTCACCATCCCTGGAGGTGTTCAAGAGGGGATTGGACGTGGCACTTGGTGCCATGGTTTATCATGAGGTCTGTGGTGCCAGGTTGGACTCGATGATCTTTGAGGTCACTTCCAGCCTTGGCGATACTGCGATGCTGTAACAAGCTTCTGCCCACCTTTGATGCCAGACAGAACTGACCACATGGCCAAACAGCCACCTTAAAATACTTTTTTTTCCTCCCTGCAGTTTTCAAAACTTTCAGTGCTCTCCAGAGTGATTTTTCTAGAAAGTATTTGGCACATTTTGGAGTTTTTTGACACTCTGTAGAGCAGTGCTCAAGTTTCTTGTCTGCCTGACGTGAATTGGCAGAAAAGGCTATATTTATACCCAAAAAATGTCACTTAAGTAGCGCACTACTTGTTGAATAATTGAAGTGTCAGACAGCATACTCATTAAGTGCTGTCAGCAGCTGACCCATGTGGTTGTGTTAGGTGTTTGGGCACTTTCTGTATTTGTTCACAACACTTCTTTTTTTGTTGTTTTTTTTTTCCCTACAAGATATAAACTGACATGCTGAAAAATCTGCTCCTGTTGGTAGGGCAAGCACATTCTCAGTGTGGCCCTCAGCCTGTGTGTACCAGGAGAGAGCATTCAGATAGGCTGGCACCGCTTCCCTCATTTCTCAATTCAAGTGTTAAGCCTAAATATTAACAGCATTAGTAATAGAAAACCTCTCCAAGTCATCTTACTTCAGATAAGTTCAGGTCGACGACCTGTAAAGGTCCCTTCCAACCCAGTGTATTCTATGCTGAACAGAAAGGGACCTGGGGGTACTGATTGACAGCTGGCTGAACATGAGCCAGCAGTGTGCCCAGGTGGCCAAGAAGGCCAATGGCATCCTGGCATGCATCAAGAATATTGTGGCTAGCAGGAGCAGGGAGGTCATTGTGCCCCTGTACTCCGCACTGGTAAGGCCACACCTTGAGTCCTGTGTCCAGTTCTGGGCCCCTCAGTTTAAGAAGGACATTGAGACTCTTGAACATGTCCAGAGAAGGCAACGAGGCTGGGGAGAGGCCTTGAGCACAAGCCCTATGAGGAGAGGCTGAGGGAGCTGGGATTGTTTAGCTTGGAGAAGAGGAGGCTCAGGGGAAACCTTATTGCTCTCTACAACTACCTGAAGGGTGGTTGTAGCCAGGAAGGGGTTGGTCTCTTCTCCCAGGCAAGCAGCACCAGAACAAGAGGACACAGCAGTCTCAAGCTGTGCCAGGGGAAGTTTAGGCTGGAGGTGAGGAGAAAGTTCTTCACTGAGAGAGCTGTTAGCCATTGGAATGTGCTGCCCAGGGAGGTGGTGGAGTCACCATCCCTGGAAGTGTTAGGAGGGGATTGGATGTGGCACTTGGTGCCATGGTTTAGTAGTCATGAGGTCTGTGGTGACAGGATGGACTTGATGATCTTGGAGGTCTTTTCCAACCTTGGTGTTTCTGTGATTCTATGATTCTCTTTGCAATTAAAACTGAGTAATGTAGCTATGCATTCATTCCTTGGGTTTGGCTTGGGAAGGACAGAAATATGCCAGGAAATTGGGTCAGTGGTGACATTTCTTCCTCTAGCTGAAAAAGCCAGTGCCTGATGTTGAGCATCCTCTGCTGCTCTCTGTGGACTGACTGAAGTGCAGTGAAAGCCATCTTTGGGCAGCTGCCTGTGTTACAGGGCTAAAGCTTCTTGCAGAGGGACGGTGGAGGTCAGATGTCAGCACTGAAATCCACACAGCCCATGTACCGTACAGCCCAGGTCAGCTGGTTTTCTTTGGGTGGAAGCTACTGGGCTCTAAACCTCTGTAGCTGTCAGAATGCCAATAATTTCCCTTCTGCAGTGTCCTTGCTCTGTTTCTCTCTATCTGTTTTCTTTATCATGCTTCTCTTTCCTCCCCTTTCAACTCCCTCTCCACAGCCTGCCCCACTGCAACCTATAGCCCAATTTCTGCTGTGTCTTTATTTCCTTCTTATAGATCAATTCAGCCTGTCCTGGCCAATTTGCGCTGGTGAGTGGCCTTGGCAGCCTATGTCCTTGTTGCTGCTTTGCTGAATTAAAAATTAAACCATGTCGGATGGGAGCAGTGGAAAGGCTTTCTACAGGTTATCAACAGAGTCTGTTGACAGTTTCCCATCCTGCTACCTCACATCCCAGCTAACAGCAGCAATAGAAACTGGGTCGCTGCAGCCAAAATCCCGGCAGGTCGTGTCCAGATGTGACATCAGGAGCAGCTTTCCCCTCCCCCCCTGTGTTTGTAGGAGAACAGCAGGGCATAGGGAGACATCACTATGCCAGCATGGGGTGGGTATGTGCTCATGAGCCTGTTTGGATAGGATTGCTCCAATCTCATGTGTTTTGGCTATTGCAGTTTAAATTAACTGGGAAACAGTTTTCAGTCTTGCTTCATTGCAAAGCAATTCCTAATGTCTCTTCCTAGCTGCTTAACACAAAGATAGGTTGCTCCATGGTCAGTGCTGGTTTCAGTGCAGGTCTGTGTTTCCAAAGGGGGTGACACTGCAGAGATACTGCAAACGATTTCTGCTGCAGGGACTCATAGAATCAATAAGGTTGGAAAAGACCTCAGAGATCATCAAGTCCAACCTATCACCCAACACCTCATGACTGACTAAACCATGGCACCAAGTGCCACGTCCAATCCTTTTTGGATCACCTCCAGGGATGGTGACTCCACCACCTCCCTGGGCAGCACATTCCAATGGCTAACAACTCTCTCTGTGAAGAACTTTTTCCTCACCTCCAGTCTAAACTTCCCCTGGCACAGCTTGAGACTGTGTCCTCTTGTTCTGGTGCTGGTTGCCTGGGAGAAGAGACCAAGCCTCATCTGTCTACAATCACCCTTCAGGTAGTTGTAGGCAGCAATAAGATCTCCCCTGAGCCTCCTCTTTTGCAGGCTAAACAACCCCAGACCCTGGTAAGTTTAATGTGGAAGGTATCTAGCTGATGGTGTGGTAAAGGGTATCTAGGCTGAATCAGAATGGGAGCTGGTTTTACAAACTCAAGTTGAGATATGCTGGCATAACCATTTCCTTAGTTGTTCCTGCTCACACTCTATGTGTTTAATGAAAATCCTGCACTGCTGCTATGATAATCAAATTCACCTTCCCAGGAAGGAGACCTGCAGACCATGAGCCTCTCATGCTCTTTGCAGGCCAACAAGTCTGCAGTGTAATGATGCCCTTCCTACAGCTGGGCATTTCACCTGAGTCGGATAAGCATCTCCCCACTAAAACAAGGAGGCTGCTGATGCTGGAGTTCAATGTTCTGAGATGCTCTGTCTTCTAAAAGTGAAAGAAAAAAAAGGGAGAAAGATCTGTTTGAGGAGATAAAGATGCTTTACATGATTTGCAGTTGTAGCCAGTGCACCTGAGGAAAGAGCAAGTGCTTCTGGATAGAGCAAGATTTTCTTTTCCCTTATCAGAAGGTCAAATGAAATGCTCTTTCCCCGCTGTCCAGCTGGGTCCACTGGCTGATAAAGGACAGATCTGTGTTATCAGCCAAGGAGACAGGGTAATCCTCAAGGAGGAGGAAGTGGGCTAGGTGGTAGGGCAATAAAAAAGAAAGTGTTTTTTTGCTTTAGTAAGAAGGAGAGAGACTCCTCTAGGAAGAGAGGTAATGACTTCAAGTTGCACCAGAGTCGATTTAGATTGGATGTTAGAAGAAAATTCTTCATTGGGAGGGTTCTCAAACACTGGAATAGGCTCCCCAGGGAGATGGTTGAATCCTCATCCCTGGAGGTGTTAAAAAGATGCAGAGATGCCGTGCTGAGGGCATGGTTTAGCACCAGACTATGTAGAGTTAGATAATGGTTGGACTTGATGATCTTAAAGGTCTTTTCCTACTGAAATGATTCTATGAGTCTAGAACTGTGCCCCAACCCTTTCTCCATGCTCTGAGACAGCACAGCCCATTCACATAATTCAGAAGCTGGGCTCCAGTTTCTCTTTGGTCACCACCTCATTCTCTTTCCTTGGACATTGGAGGGAAGCTGGTGTGAAATGTTGCAAATACTTCTCAGTACTTTGTGGCAGAGTCCATATGAGTGAAAAGAATGAGTGACATGGATCACTGCTTAAGGGAGAGTGACAGCATCCTGAGTGATGGAGCATTTTCATAGTGTATGTGGTTTAGCATGGTTTTACCTCATCCCTGGGAGTCCTGTTTTTGGGTCCTGTCAGGTTGCAAAACAATTAAGTCCATGAGGCAGGCTGGGCTCTTTCCACTGGTGCTGCAGCCTACCTAACCTGGACTTGGGTGAAACATTCCTAGCACTTTTAACTGCTCAAAAAACATATCCCACTGCCACAGCTGTGCTGGCTCCTTTTGGGAGTGTCAGAAGGAAGAAGTAACAAATGCTTATTTTAGTCAAGAAAGCAAACAGTACTCTCCTTGAGCAGCCCAGGGGGAAGATGATTCTAGAACTGTTCCCAAACCCTTTCTCCATGCTCTGAGACAGCACAGCCCATTCACATAATTCAGGAGTTGGGCTCCAGTTTCTCTTTGGTCACCACCTCATTCTCTTTCCTTGGACATTGGAGGGAAGCTGGTGTGAAATGATGCAAATTCTTCTCAGTACTTCGTGGCAGCGTCCATATGAGTGAAAATGAGTGACATTGATCACTGCTTAAAGGAGAGTGACAGCATCCTGAGTGATGGAGCATTTTCATAGTGTACGTGGTTTAGCATGGTTTTACCTCATCCCTGGGAGTCCTGGTTTTGGGTCCTGTCAGGTTGCAAAACAATTAAGTCCATGAGGCAGGCTGGGCTCTTTCCACTGGTGCTGCAGCCTACCTAACCTGGACTTGGGTGAAACATTCCTAGCACTTTTAAACTGCTCAAAAAACATATCCCACTGCCACAGCTGTGCTGGCTTCTTTTGGGAGTGTCAGAAGGAAGAAGTAACAAATGCTTATTTTAGTCAAGAAAGCAAACAGTACTCTCCTTGAGCAGCCCAGGGGGAAGATTGAGTGTGCAGAAAAGCCAGCATTCTTGCATAGTCACTTCTCTGAGTAGAGCTACATTTTGAGGATGCAGAGCTCTGCTCGGCGTGGGAGGAACTAAGCTTCGTGCTGCTGCCTCAGCATTTGTGGCATCCATTTGTGCCAAACAGTTTCCCCCCACCCCCCCTTTTTTTTTTCCTCCTTAATTCCCAGAGTGCTCCACGAGATGTTAGTGACTCTTTAATTATATCAGAGGCTCCATGAGCTATTTTGATGTGTTGTCTCTGGCATTGGCACATACTCCGGGATGATGACACATGGTCAACATTTTCTGTCTGTATCTTACTCTGTCACCACTGAATTTCAAATGTTGCCCTTGGATTTGACATTTTGGGGAGTAGCCAGACTTTAAAAATCTCTTGCCTTCAGATACTGGTGCAGGTAATAAAAGGGATTTATCAGCCTGCACTTTTCTGTGCCTGTGGGGATGTGCAAGGTAAATTCATACCCGGTTCTCATGAGACCTGCTTGTCCCTCTTTCTCTCAAAATATTGTGTATCACAACTTTATTTTCTTGGGGATTTGATTTCCACCCCCCCACACACACACACAAATTGTACCCCAAGAGCTTACAGAGAAAAAGAAATCACAAGAGTGAATTAATGAGTATGTTAGAGCCTCCAGTCAAAGGGCCAAGAGCAGAGCAACAGAGAGAGGGGACTATGAACAGCCAAGAGCAGAGCAACAGGGAGAGGGGACTATGAACGGCCTAGAGGCAGGAAGAGGACAAGATCCAAGCTGAGATGGGAGCAGCAATTAAACTGCACTAGCAGCATGGCTGTCTCGTGCAGCAGGAGCTGAAGAGGAGCCAGCTCCTGAGCTAATATGTGTCATTACATAGAGAGGGCAAAAGAAAGCTTGGTGTGGGGCAAGGGCAATAAAAGATGAGAGGGAAGTAATCTGGGATAAATGCAGAAAAGATTTAATAGCAAGGGTTGAGAGTTCTTGAGCAGCACATGTTGTTGTGGAGGAGGGGTGATTGGAGCAGCTCTAGCTGCAGAGTAGAATGGTGTGATTTCTGATACGGAGAGACGTCAGTAAATCCATACAGACATACGTGAGGGAAGTTGGAAAGCCTAGCTTCAGGGGAAGAAAAAACCTCTCTCCTCACAGCCATGAGATGCAAACATCTTTGAACAACAGCTTTCAGTGGCTGAGCAGAGGTGAGTTTTGGCCTGCTGTATTTCAAGCACCTTTGGTGGGAACCAATCCGACACTGTCCTTCGCTGGACTGCTCGCACCAAGGTTTGCCAGCAGCACTCTCAGCCGTACAGTGGTTTGGTCAGTCCAGAGGGATTTGAGATTTCCCAGAGGGGAACACACCAAGGTGTGGCTGCCAGCCTCCAAGGCAGCTGTTTTCTTTTACCTCTCTTTGCTAAATTGGTGTGATCAAAACATACCCAGGACCTGGGAGTCTAAATAATGGTCTTGTGCTCCCCGTGTGGAGCTCGGTAATATTTACTGAGCCCGATGGCTTCATTCTCCTCTGTGCTGACTTCATTAATGGCTGGCTGCAGGGAGGGAGGGCAGGGATGAAGGATAGCTGAGAGGGGTCCAGGCGACACAGCTAACGGATGGCCTTATTAGAGACACTTTCCTGGGGCCTAAGTGGAGCTTTTTTGTCTGAGTCGGCAAGAAGTGGGTCATTTTGCTAGGCTGTCAGGCCCCAGCTCTCGCTGGAGAGAGGAAGCTGTGACTGCAGCAGCCCTGCTGGCTTCTCGCTACTGCTTTTGGCTGGGGGATGAGGTGGTGCAGGGCTGAGAGAGGAGTGAGAGAGACTGTATCAGTAACAGCCCTTAGGGATCCTTACCTGAGGAAAAAAATCAGATCCAAATTGCTGTCTTATCCTACCCTGGCAGTGAGCAAAATTGGGAGGTCAGTAGGGAGGTAACATAGCCAATTCCCCCTCCAAGACACACCCCCTCCACTTGACTTTCATTGCCATCTTTCTCTGTGTTCTCTGCTTGTCTCTGAAGGGGCAGTGATGCCTAAGGAGATACTCGCTCAAGCTGTTATCCATCTCATCTGTCAGCAGTTTTAGAGAGCCTAGTGGTAACTAGGTCTTATTGGTCCCATGTTGTACCTGATCCACAGGGATCCAAGCCTGCTCGCAGCCTTCCATGGGGAATCCTGAATCTCTGTTTTAATCTCTCCCTGCTCATGGCTCTGCAGATACCTACTTCTCTCTGCTGTATTGGCCTAACCAGGGAAATATCACATATTCAGTCTCCCCTGCCCATCCTCAGTGCTGATAGATCATCTGGAAAAAAACAAACAAACCAGCAGTGTTGGAAGCAAATGTGCCAGAATACACCACTGCTCTGAGGGTATTTCCACCCCAAAAGAAAACCCAGTCTCCTAGGAATTTGTAGCTCAAGATCTCCAGAACTGAAGTTGGAGATAGTCCACAAGAAGATCTACTTTTTTTTCCCCAGCACATTCCCAATGCACCCAGTAGTTCTTGTGATGCTTACCAACCCTACAAAATCAGTAAATTAGCGGACAACACCAAGCTGGGGGCAGGAGTTGATCTGTTGGAGGGCAGAGAGGCTTTGCAGAGGGACCTCAACAGGCTGGACAGATGGGCAGAGTCCAAGGGCAGGAGACTGAACACATCCAAGTGCCGGGTTCTGCACATTGGCCACAGCAACCCCAGGCAGTGCTACAGGCTGGGGTCAGAGTGGCTGGAGAGCAGCCAGGCAGAGAGGGACCTGGGGGTACTGGTTGATGGGAGGCTGAACATGAGCCTGCAGTGTGCCCAGGTAGCCAAGAGGGCCAATGGCATCCTGGCCTGCATCAGGAACAGTGTGGCCAGCAGGAGCAGGGAGGTCATTCTGCCCCTGTACACAGCACTGGTTAGGCCACACCTTGAGTCCTGTGTCCAGTTCTGGGCCCCTCAGTTTAGGAAGGATGTTGACTTGCTGGAACGTGTCCAGAGAAGGGCAACAAAGTTGGTGAGGGGTTTGGAACACAAGCCCTATGAGGAGAGGCTGAGGGAGCTGGGGTTGCTTAGCCTGGAGAAGAGGAGGCTCAGGGGTGACCTTATTGCTCTCTACAACTACCTGAAGGGTGATTGTGGCCAGGCAGAGGTTGGTCTCTTTTCCCGGGCAGGCAACACCAGAACAAGAGGACACAGTCTCAGGCTGCACCAGGGGAGGTTTAGACTGGATGTTAGGAGGAAGTTCTATACAGAGAGAGTGATTGCCCATTGGAATGGTCTGCCCAGGGAGGTGGTGGAGTCACCATCATTGGAGGTGTTCAGGAGGAGACTTGATGGGGTACTTGGTGCCATGATCTAGTTGTTTAGGTGGGTTGGATTGGTTGATAGGTTGGACACGATGATCTTGAAGGTCTCTTCCAACCTGGATTTATTGTATTGTATTGTATTGTAACACAGATTGGCTGCAGAGGGCAATACTGGGTTCCACTAGTAAACCCAGGGAGGAGCTGGTTAAAACAGACCAAATACTACGTCAGACCTATTCGAAGGGAGCTGGGAAATGGAGGGAATGATTTAGAGACTGCTTTTTTGTTGATGATAGTCAGAGAAGGCCTGCTACTGCATTGTGCTGTCTTCCCACATGAGCTGACGTTGTGCATGAAGCAGCTGAAAAGGACATTACAGGTGAGGTGAAAAAAAATCATGCACGTCATTTCTGTTTGGTGAAGTGGCATTTCTCTTAGGGACATCTGGCTCAGGACACTGGAGAAAGACTGCAATGAAATATTTCTGAGGGAATATGCAGATCCAGGTGAAATGGTAACCTGAGCTTTCTCATGAAAATACCTTATAAACAGAGGAGTCATGGGCTTGTGCTTCGGTTTTAGTGTGGTGAAGGTGAAGATAAAGGACCTTCCCTGCTCTCCATCTTCAATAGCTTTGTTTTTTTGAGACTGTCTTCTGCAGAGGCTAAACTGTGCTAATCCTCAGAGTAAACTCCGCAGTTTACATTCCAGTGATTCGGGAGGGAATGCAGAAGGCCATTTTAGTATAGACTTATTTCCTCCCACCCCCTTGTTGTACTCTCAGGAACCACAGCAGGTTCTGCACACGCGCTGCTTGAGAGGGTGTACGGGCAGAGCTAGGCACCAGAAATTTCAGCAGAGGTAGTGGGGGAACTGTTGGCCCTGCACGCCCTTTGGTCCAACTTCCCAACGTTTTGCTGCACACAGGAAAATCAGTTGCTAGGCTGGGTTTGACAGGTGCAATATCTGGTCGGCTTTGCAGAGGGACCTCGACAGGCTGGACAGATGGGCAGAATCCAACGGCATGAGATTGAACACATCCAAGTGCCTGGTTCTGCACATTGGCCACAGCAACCCCAGGCAGTGCTACAGGCTGGGGTCAGAGTGGCTGGAGAGTGGCCAGGCAGAGAGGGACGTGGGGGTGCTGGTCGATGGTAGGCTGAACATGAGCCTGTAGTGTGCCCAGGCAGCCAGGAGGGCCAATGGCATCCTGGCCTGCATCAGGAACAGTGTGGCCAGCAGGAGCAGGGAGGTCATTCTGCCCCTGTACACAGCACTGGTTAGGCCACACCTTGAGTCCTGTGTCCAGTTCTGGGCCCCTCAGTTTAGGAAGGATGTTGACTTGCTGGAACGTGTCCAGAGAAGGGCAACAAAGTTGGTGAGGGGTTTGGAACACAAGCCCTATGAGGAGAGGCTGAGGGAGCTGGGGTTGCTTAGCCTGGAGAAGAGGAGGCTCAGGGGTGACCTTATTGCTCTCTACAACTACCTGAAGGGTGATTGTGGCCAGGCAGAGGTTGGTCTCTTTTCCCAGGCAGGCAACACCAGAACAAGAGGACACAGTCTCAGGCTGCGCCAGGGGAGGTTTAGACTGGATGTTAGGAGGAAGTTCTATACAGAGAGAGTGATTGCCCATTGGAATGGTCTGCCCAGGGAGGTGGTGGAGTCACCATCATTGGAGGTATTCAGGAGGAGACTTGATGGGGTACTGGGTGCCATGATCTAGTTGTTTAGGTGGGTTGGATTGGTTGATGGGTTGGACACGATGATCTTGAAGGTCTCTTCCAACCTGGATTTATTGTATTGTATTGTATTGTATTGTATTGTATTGTATTGTATTGTATTGTCTCCAGGAATTGCCAAGTAATTCCAAAAGGTGGAAGAAGTCCTGTCTCATGCCATGACAGAATTAGCAATTTGCAGGAGACATTCTCTTTCTGACTGAATGAGGTTAATGACTATCGTGTGCCTGCCAGCGCGGGGGTTTATAGCCCTTTATCAAACATACATGATGATTCTCTTGTTGCTATAAATGCTATGCTCAATTTCCCCCCATTTATAATATATATATATATATTCTTTTCTGGGATTGCAGCAAATCCCAGAAGTTAATTTGACATAATGTGGGCAAAAAGGAACAAGCATTTGTGAGCACTTTTACCCTGAGCTCTGCAGTTTGTCCACAAAGAGGTTGCAACTGGGAAGGGTGGTTGCTGTTTAAAAAAAAAAACAAACAAAGAAATCTGGGATGAATGATCAATTACTTGATCCCCCCCCAAAAACAATCAGCATCCTATTGCTGATTGCTGTATCCTTGTGGTGATAATGAATTAATGATTACCTTTAGATTAGGTCTTTACCGCACGCATGATGCAGAGAGAGCAGGCCTAAATTGGGTTGGATGTAGTAAGGATTGCTGAGTCTGTAGTCAAGCCTCCTTGGGCTGCGATCTTGTCAGAGCTCATAAGCTGAGCCAAAGAATTTGATTAGGCAGCTGGGTCTTTGGGGAGGACATCAGGGAAGAGAGAAGAGCTTAGGCTCTTTAATAGCAAAGTTTCCAACTGACCTACGTGCGGCTAGATTTGCAGAGCGGCTGAGGGGACTGGGATTGTTTAGCCTGCAGAAGAGAAGGCTCTCTACAACTGCCTGAAAGGAGGCTGTAGTGAGGTGGGGGTTGCTCTCTTCCCCCTGCTCTTAGGTGATAGGGTGGGAGGAAATAGCCTGAAACTGTGCCAGGGGAGGTTTAGAATAGATATTAGGAAAAAAAATTCTTTACAGAAAGAGTGGTCAGGCATTGGAATGGGTTGCCCAGGGTGGTGGGGAAGTCACCGTTCCTGGAGGTGTTCAAAAAGCACTTGGATAGGGCACTTCAGGCCATGGTGGTGTTGGATTGATGGTTGGACCCGATGGAGGTCTTGGAGGTCTTTTCCAAACAATTGAATTCAATGTTTCTATATCCTATGCAGAGACCCAGCAGGAGACCTTGCTGCCAGGAGGTTCAGACCCCTGCACAGAGGTGGGACATCTGAGATGTCTGTCTCTGCTTGTCGAGGGAGAGTTGCTTAGTGCCAAACTGTGGCTGCAGTAATGGGCAGCAAATGCCTCAGAAAGAGACCTGGGGCTCCTGATAACCAAACAAAATGCCTGCCTCTGAATGCAATGCAGTGCCCAATCCAGCCTCTCAGGGACCAGAACAACTGAATGGAACTTCAACAAGACCAAGTGCAGGGTCCTGCATCTGGGTCGAGGCAATCCCAGGCACAAATACAGGCTGGGCAGGGACTGGCTGGAGAGCAGCCCAGAGGAGAGAGACTTGGGGGTGCTGGTGGAAGAGAAGCTCAACAGGAGCTCTCAATGTGCACTTGCAGCCCGGAAAGCCAATCAGATCCTGGGCTGCAGCAGAAGTGTGGCCAGCAGGTCAAGGGAGGGGATTCTCCCCCTCTACTCAGCTCTGGTGAGACCCCACCTGGAGTACTGCCTCCAGTTCTGCAGCCCCCTATTACAAGAGGGATCTGGAGGTGCTGGAAGGTGTCCAGAGAAGGGCCACAAAGATGATCAGAGGGCTGGAGCACCTCTCCTGTGAGGACAGACTGAGGGAGTTGGGGCTGTTCAGTCTGGAGAAGAGAAGGCTCTGAGGTGACCTCATTGTGGCCTTCCAGTATCTGAAAGGGGCCTACAAGAAGGCTGGGGAGGGACTTCTCAGGATCTCAGGTAGTGATAGGACTAGGGGGAATGGAATGAAGCTGGAACTGGGGAGATTCAGGCTGTCCAGGGAGGTGGTTGAGGCCCCATCCCTGGAGGTGTTTAAGCCCAGGCTGGATGAGGCTCTGGCCAGCCTGATCTAGTGTGGGGTGTCCCTGCCCATGGCAGGGGGGTTGAAACTAGTTGATCCTTGTGGTCCCTTCTCAACCCTGACTGATACTATGATACTGTGGTACTATGACTTGTCCGAATCTTGCAGGGCAAGGCTTGAATCCCCAAAAGCCAAACTGGTGGCTTCCTTACCAAGCTAAGATGCTCCACATCCAGGTGCTGAATGGATCTGACCTTTTTCAGCGCTTGACACTGACATGGTCACTCTTCTTGGCATTAGGACCTCAATTAACCTCTTCTATTCCTAATGTTCTGAATTTGTATGGTGAGAGCGGGGATTAAGGACAAGCAGTCTTACCACAGCTCCTATTAATAAATAAGGAAGATTAGGAGCTTTGTCAGGAAGATAGTGCTTCCTCCTTCATTTAATTATTCAAAAAACACCTTGTGTTTAAGCTTCCACCCTCTGAATGGAATAAATAAAGAAAAAGAGTGAGATTATTCAAGATAAAGTTTAAATTAACTTTCTATAGCGTGGGTCAGGTAAGAAAATTCTGTCTCCCATAATTGACTGATGCTGGTGCTGGCTTCTGCAGGGGTTTAAAAAGAAACATCTTCTGCTCCATTTTTACATAAATACATTTTTATATCAGTTTGGGAATATTTCTTTATGTGTTTGGGGACTGCTGTTACCTACTTACAAAGCACAAGTAGCAGCAGGGCAAATTTCTTTTCTACCAGCAGGCCACAGTTCATCTCTAAGGGGAATGCATTTGGAATTAAACAAGGGCTTAAATTTTTATGTCCCACTTTTTCTCATGGATAGTGCCACTAAGAAGGGTATCTAATGGACTTTTTGAGGAGGTCTTTGGGCTGAGGTTTTCATCTCGCTGGGAATTGTACTGAGACCTTCTAACTCATTTCGTAGTTGGTCATCTAAGAGGCATTAGTCCCCCTGTAACTAGCTACCAAGGAGACATTAAAGCTGCAGTGACCTCGAGGTAAAAAAGTACTCCATCCCATACCTATGCAGTTCAATTCCCTCAGGATGTGTATCTCAAAGTGTGACTACAACAGCTTCCAGATGTTTCATATCTGCTCATGCCGTATAAAGAATGATGACTAAATTGCAGTTTAGTGACCTTAGAGATATAAAAAGGGGGAGGGGGAGAGGTGGCTGGCTGGCAGAGAGCTTTACAGTAATGGGATCTTTGCCAGTATCATTCATGCTTGAGTCAAGGACTTTCATTTCCCAAAAAGAACTGGGGATTAGTACAGCCTCTGCAGCCTGCCCTGAAAGCACGTCCCCCCGACAGATGTGG
This sequence comes from Colaptes auratus, assembly GCA_015227895.2. Classification (NCBI taxonomy): domain Eukaryota; kingdom Metazoa; phylum Chordata; class Aves; order Piciformes; family Picidae; genus Colaptes; species Colaptes auratus. The sequence goes on along the minus strand of CM037635.1, from coordinate 9,931,466 downwards.
TTGTGTGTAGGTGCTGTGGGGTCACCTCTCCTTGTGGTGTTGATGGACATAGCAGAGAGGGGCTTGCTTAGTCTCAACAAATCCGGAAGAAAAAGGTGGCAGCTATTAAATTTAATATAATCTACTTGCCTTTTGTGCTTCTGGTCAAGGTGAGCTCTGCAAAGCCACCTTGTGCTTGTCCTGGTGCAGGCTGGAGAGCCCTGACTCAGTGCAGTGTCCTTCCATTTCAAGCTCTGGGGCTGATGCCTGAGCAGCTACTGTGTAGCAATTGTTTCAGCATTTGTTTTTTTTTGTGGGGTTTTGTTTGTTTGTTTCAGTTTGGGGGTTTTTGGTTTGGTTGGTTTGTTTGGTTTGCTTTGCTTTGCTTTGCTATGCTTTGCTTTGCTTTGCTTTGCTTGTTTTGGTTGTTGGTTTTGGGTTTGTTTTTGTTCCATAGAAACTTTAGACTCAACATCATTTCTAAGAAGGGTGGGCAGAAAACTCTCCAATCACCACAACTGTATCTTGGAGCTTCTGTCACTTTCTTTTGCTGCCTGCTTTTGCCTTGTGCACAGTACTTTGGCATATTGGAGAAGATGCTCCCTCGCTCGCTGAGCTGTTCTTGGGAGCCCATGTAATATCTGCGCTGTTTGTTTTTTTCTCGTGACCTAGGATCAATAGGTTGTGCTGTTTCTGAGCAAAATGCTGCTAAATGGCTCTCTGACTACATCTCTCATTCTTATTCCTAAGCAGGCCTGCAAATTTCTGGCCATGTAAAGGCACATTTGTGTTGAGGAAAGCCCAGCTGTCCGTTGCCTGTTTCAGAGCAAGTTTCATCACACAGATTAGCAGAGCAGCACAGGGACATCTTAATGCACATTTACAAACTCAGAGTTGGTTTTCTGAGGCATCTATTCTAGTTTCCAGGTTTAGAAGGTGCTTTCAGGAAATATTCTCTACTGTTCACTTAACATTGACTATTTCTGTAAATGTTCTGGCCCGTGAACTTATTTAAGAGAGTACTCCCAGCAAGGAAGATGGCTGGAGGGAGCTAAATGCATACTTTAATAGGTTGTTTTCTATTCGTGTTGCCCAGCACCTTGTGTTGTGTTGGGTGTTGCTCTTACCCTTGTCATGGATTATCTTGGCCTCTGTAGAACATGCTGAGGATGTATTTTTGCCATTGAGAAAGCCACCACTGGCAGAAAGGACAAATTCCAGATGAGCAATGTACTTTCATCTCCATACTTCCTCAGTCTGTACTTTCATCTCCATATTTCCTCAGCCTGTACAAACTCTTCCTGCTGCCTTCCTCCCGGGAACTGTGAAAGTCCGAGATGCTGAGACTTTCTCTCTTTTTTGCACTGTCAGGAGACATAGAATCACAGAATCAATGAGGTTGGAAAAGACCTCCAAGATCTGGTGCAACCAGCACCAGAATAAGAAGACACAGTCTCAAGCTGCACCAGGGGAAGTTTAGGCTCGAGATAAGGAGCCATGGGAATGTGCTGCCAGGGAGGTGGTGGAGCTGCCGTTCCTGGAGGTGTTCAAGAGAGGATTGGACGTGGCACTTGGTGCCATGGTCTAATAGGAATGAGGTGTTGGGTGACAAGTTGGACCTGATAATCTTTGAGGTCTTTCCAACCTTGTTGATTCTATGATTCTATGATCATCACGTCCAAGCTGTCACCCAAGACTTCATGACTACTAAACCATGGCTTCAAGTGCCACGCCCAATCCCTTTTTGAACACCTACAGGGATGGTGACTCCACCATCTCCCTTCCTACTGAGAGCTGTGGATCAGGTAGGGGTTTTCCAGTGCTTCTCCTTGCCACTGGCCTGCAGAGCTCTAATACTAGGCTGTCAGTTGCGTGTGCTTTGTCCCTGAATCAGGCTCCTTCCAGAGACAATGCTGGGATCTCCTTTGGGAAGGGCTGGAGCTGACATATAGCCAGCCGGCATCCCCTGCTGGGAACAGCCACAAGTGCTTGTTAAGGTCAAAGTGAAAGACTTGAGATCCAAATGAGTTTAGGATAATTTTGGTAAGCCTCTGTTTTGATTATATGACCACTGAGGAAGTCCCCTTTGTCCCCGAGAGTTAAACAATGCTACATGAAGCAAGGAAAGTAGTCCCTTTGGGTAGGAAAATGATAACATTTTTGGACATTCTTCTGCATTTTCAAGAACACAGCCAGTAGGTAAATAACAGCTGTAAGAGTCACGTGGGAACTCATTTTTGGAATGACATGAGAGTATAACAATGAAAAGGGCTGGGAAAGCTTTTTTGCCTCTGCAGAAGTGTGGTGGTGATGATGATGACGACGAGGAGGATAATGATGATGACAGGACTGCTTGCTGTGAGCTTTTATTCTGTCCAGGATGAAACTTGAAGAGAAGCCACACACATGCAAACCCTCTTGCCCTGAAATCTCCTGCGCTCTCTCTTTTAGCTGCTGCTGTCTGAAGGTGCCATTTGTGTTTTGCTCTGTTTCAAATGCATCTCCTTTTTGCTCTCTCACTCTGTCTTTGGAAATGTTAGGACGCTAAGCTGAGCGGGCTGATGGTGCCAAAGAGCCTTTGTGCACACAGGGAAAGACTCAGAAATAAACGTCCCTGCTGTGACCTGGAAGCTTTCTCTTCATAATAGCTGTGGACACACACAGAGAGCTAGTGGCGAGAGGAATCCTTAGGATGCTCTCCGTACCTTTTGTTTGATGTGTGGGTTTGTGTACAATAAATTAAGAGTCATGCTTGGAGAGTGAATCTTTTTATGTAAGGGGGTCAGCTTGTAAGTGGGGCAGGTCAGAGAATCTTATGCCCCACACTAAGCAGCTTTGACCCATGTAATGCACATCACTCTTAATTTGATAAACTAAACACTAGCTCGATAATCCTGCCTTGCTTTTTGTCCTTCTCCTCTCTCTGCCTCTTGACTGTGAACTTACATCTACCTCACTCCATAGATTAGTCATAAATATGGATATAGATGACAGAAGGTTAAGGGCATGGTGGGAAGGCTAAGCAACTCTCTCTCACTTATCATTGGTACAGTGGATGTTTGAGAGGTGCCTCACCTGTCCCAGCTTCTTTTGACATTTTTCAGGCAGGGTCAAGAGCAAAGGTATTAGAACAATGAGGTCATGAATGGACTAATTATTATCATCTGCCCTTGCTGTGTGTGGTTAGCTCTGTCTGAACAAATGTCACACGGTAAGACAAGGGGGGTCACGAGTGTAAGTTGCTACTGGGGACTTTGGACTGGATGCCAGGAACAAAATAAAAATCACTATTAAACATTGGCATAAACTCCAAAGGGAGGCTGTGGATTCCCCTACATCAGACAGTTTGAAGGCCCAGCTTGACAGGGTGCTGGGCAATCTCATTTAAATTATAGTCTTACCCTGAAAGGTTGGGCGGGACGGTCCTTGAGGTTCCTTCCAACCTGGTATTCTGTGAAGCTGTGAAATGTCCCTCAGACTCTCTGTGCTTCCTTGAGTGAGAGGGGGGACAAAAATAACCCAAAACTCTGACAATTTTTGGTCACTTTGAGCACATTTAAACTGGGGCATAGAAAGCCAGACCCCTTGATTGTTGTGCATTATCTGGGTGAGCAAGGGTTTTTGAAGGAGCTGACCAGCTGCTGGCAAATACATGCAGATACATTCAAACGGAGGTAAGACCATTTTAAACCTGTGGGGTCCTATGCTGGGAATTAAAAGGCCAGGGATTATTTTTAATCATTATTTTTATTGTATAGGGCAAGCTGGATGAAATATGAACTAGAAGTAGTTTTTAAAACACCAGCTATTTCTGAATGCATCCTGTTGAAAAGGAACAAAAAAGTCACTCTGTGCCATTCTGAGCCACTTGGACAGGCATGTTCTGTACCAGGTGCAGGAGGTCATTGCTCAGCTGTACCCAGCCCCAGTGCAGGCTCTGCTGACATGCAGCCTACAGTTTGGGTCAACAACCTTTAAGGAAGATGTAAACAAGCAGCAGAGAGCCCAGAGGGTTGCAGCAGGCTTTCTGAGAGGCTGAGTAGACAGGACCTGCACAGGAAGGTTAAAAGAGCTGGAGTCATAAAAGTTTCCTTGCTCTAAATGGGGAAGACAAAGAGAAATGTAAGCATCTTTGTTCCTATAAATTGTTCTTTTAAAGGTGGTATTGATCTGTTGTGCTGCACATCCCCAGGACTAGAAGTAATAGGTTAAACACTAAGAAGATTTTCTAACTCTAGGATTAGCAAAGTGTTGGAAGAGCATAGGTGGGTGGATGTGGAGCAATTTTCATCAGTTTCTTCCAGCCATGTAGGCAGACATTAATGGAATCATAGAATGGCTTCAGTTGGAAGGGACCTTAAAGATCATCTAGTGCCAACACTCCTGCCCTGGGCAAGGACACCTCCAACTGGACCAGGGTGCTGAAATCTTCCTCCAGCCTGGTTGTATAGACTTTGAGGGATGAAGCATCTGCAGTTTCTCTGGGCAACTCATTCCAGTGCCTCACCACCCTCATAGTAAAAAATTTCTTCCTAATGTCTAATCTAGATCTATCCTGCTTCAGTTTAAAACCATTGCCCCTTATCCTATCACCATATGCCTTTTCAAACAGTCCCTCCCCAGCTTTTGTGTAGCCCCCCTTGATGTACTGGAAGGCCCAGTGAGGTTTCCCAGGAGCCTTCTCTTCTCCAGGATGAAAAACTGCAACTCCCTCAGCCCGTGAGTTCTACACAGTGCTGTACACAGCACTGGTTAGGCCACACCTTGAGTCCTGTGTCCAGTTCTGGGGCCCTCAGTTTGGGAAAGATGTTGAGTTGCTGGAAGGTGTCCAGAGAAGGGCAACAAAGCTGGGGAGGGGTTTGGAGCACAAGTCCTATGAGGAGAGGTGGAGGGAGCTGGGGTTCCTTAGCTGGAGAAGAGGAGGCTCAGGGGAGACCTTATTGCTCTCTACAACTACCTGAAGGGAGGCTGCATCCAGGAGGGGGTTGGTCTCTTCTCCCAGGCAACCAGCACCAGAACAAGAGGACACAGTCTCAAGTTGCACCAGGGGAAGTTTAGGCTGGAGGTGGGGAAGAAATTCTTCATAGAGAGAGTGATTGCCCATTGGAATGAGCTGCCCGGGGTGGTGGTGAAGTTGCCATGACTGGAGGTGTTTAGGAGGAGACTGGATGAGGTGCTTGGTGTCATGGTTTAGTTGATTAGCTGGTGTTGGATGATGGGTTGGACACAATGATCTGGAAGGTCTTTTCCAACCTGGTTGATTCTGTTCTGTTCTGCTCTGTTCTATTCTAGTCTAGTCTAGTCTATTCTAGTCTAGTCTAGTCTAGTCTTCTATTCTAGTCTATTCTAGTCTAGTCTAGTCTAGCCTAGTCTATTCTAGTCTACTCTATTCTATTACTCTATTCTATTCTTTTCTATTTCATTTCTATTCTATTTCTATTCTATTCTATTTCTATTCCTATTCTATGCTACGCTAGTCTATTTATATTCTATTCTATTTCTATGCTATGCTATTCTATTCTATTTCTATGCTATTCTTTTTTTCCTTTCCTTTCCTTTCCTTTCCTTTTTTCCTTTCCTTTCCTTTCCTTTCCTTTTCCTTCCTTTCCTTTCCTTTCCTTCCTTTCCTTTCCTTTCCTTTCCTTTCCTTCCTTTCCTTTCCTTTCCTTTCCTTTCCTTTCCTTTCCTTTCCCTTTCCATTCCTTTCCATTCCATTCCATTCCATTTTCCATTCCATCCCATTCCATTCCATTCCACAGAAATGGAAGTGAGGGCACATTTAGACCTGTCTCAGAGTTGTGAGCTAGCCAAATGATGTTCTTGAGGTCCCTTTCTGGTTCCACCTTGCTGCGATTTCTGTGATTTGACACGGTCAAACCAATTTGACTTCCGTATAAGCGGCTGTCTTTTCCCCCCCGTCCTGCTAAGATTACTTGAGCCTGAAACAGATGAGATAACAGGAAAGGAGTACATTTCATGTAAGCAAACTTACAAATGCTCGTTGGGTTTGTTTCTTTACTCTGTCTCTTTTAGGAGATTATTAAGGAACAAACTTGTCACTGGCTATGAGATAAAGTTGTGTTAAGAAATAAAGTAATAAGGAAACTGGAATTTACTGAATAAACAGAAAGGGAATATATATATAGCTGGTTCTCAGCATGAAAAGATGCCTCAGCTCAGTGGAGGTGTCACCGAACAGTATTATGGCTGGTGTTTAATATGGATTAATAACCCCAGAAAAGGGAAGAATGCTTAGAAGGAAAAATGTGCCGATAACACAGCAACATTTAGGCTACCCAGGCCTAGAAAAGACACCGAGGAGGTCTGGCAATGAGCTTGCTGAGGCAGTTTACAAGCATCACAGGAGTAAAAATGCAATGCAGGACGGCAAAGGCAAGGTGATGCACTCAGGAAACAACACATCAGAATTAGTCACGCTCTTTTCTGGCTTCTAAAATGATTGTAACCACTCAAAAGAAAAGAACAAGAAAGCGGGGGGGGGGGGGGGGGGGGGTGGAAAAAACCCCTCACAACCCAGAAAGGGATGGCTGTGAGCGACTGGGTGAAAACATTTGTTCAGTCTGTAGTGCTGGTGAAATAAAAGCATGCAAGATGAGAGAGTGCATTAAGAAAAAGGTGGAGAATAATAGGTAGAATAATACGGTGCCATTACATAAATTGATGGTACGTGCTCTTCTTGTACGCTCTATTCAGTTTGCTCACCCCCTCTCACAAAAGGAACTAACAGAAATAGAAGAATGACCGACCACAGGAAAGGGACAGAAGTGACCAGAGCCTTTTAATAGCTGCTTCATCAAAAAAAAAAATAATAAAATGATTAAAAAGAGCAACACTGTTTTGCTGAGAAAAGCCAAATAAGGAGCGCTGTGGCAAAGGCAGAGAACAGTCGCCACGGGAAGAGGTTTTCACTCAGCCATCCCTATTTGCTTTTCATTTCATTAGAGGAACAATAGGGGAAGCAATTACATCAAAAATCAACCACTTTAAAGCTGGGAGGAGGATATACTCTCTTACAAAATGTCTAATTAACATATGGAACTTAGTGCCACCAGATACCTCTCAAATCAGAAACTCACTGGAGAGCTCAGTGAGATTCAAAATGGACTGCTGTTGGAGAATAGTAAGATTCACAGACAAAATAAGGAAGCTATGAAGATATGAAATGTTGGAGGAGTCTTGGGCTCTCCAGAGGGACCTTGACCAACTGGACAGATGGGCGGAGTCCAACAGGATGGCATTCAACAAATCCAAGTGCCAGGGGCTGCACTTTGGCCACAACAACCCCATGCAGAGCTACAGGCTGGGGTCGGAGTGGCTGGAGAGCTCCCAAACAGAGAGGGACCTGGGGGTACTGATCGACAGCTGGCTGAACATGAGCCAGCAGTGTGCCCAGGTGGCCAAGAAGGCAAATGGCATCCTGGCCTGCATTAGAAATAGTGTGGCCAGCAGGAGCAGGGAAGTCATTGTGCCCCTGTACTCTGCATTGATTCGGCCACACATTGAGTCCTGTGTCCAGTTCTGGGCCCCTCAGTTTAGGAAGGACATCGAGACACTGGAGCAGGCTGCGCCAGGGGAGGTTTAGACTGGATGTTAGGAGGAAGTTCTGTACAGAGAGAGTGATTGCCCATTGGAATGGTCTGCCCAGGGAGGTGGTGGAGTCACCATCATTGGAGGTATTCAGGAGGAGACTTGATGGGGTACTGGGTGCCATGATCTAGTTGTTTAGGTGGGTTGGATTGGTTGATAGGTTGGACGCGATGATCTTGAAGGTCTCTTCCAACCTGGATTTATTGTATTGTATTGTATGTCCAGAGAAGGGCAACAAGGCTGGGGAGAGGTCTAGTTCTGATTCTGCCACTAACTGGGTTTTGGGAGTTTCACACCCTCTCTTCTGCTTCAGTTTTCTGAACTGAGCATAGGATAGCATGTTTCTATCCTATACACAGCCTTGTGGGTGGTGGTGGAGTCACCGTCCCTGGTGGTGTTCAAGAGGGGATTGGATGTGGCAGTTGGTGCCATGGTTTAGTCATGAGGTCTGTGGTGACAGGTTGGACTTGATGAGCTTTGAGGTCTCTTCCAACCTTGGTGATTCTGTGAGTCTGTGAGGCTTAATCAGTTCCTGTTTGTGAGTTACCTGAACATGTTGAGATGAACTGTGCTTTTGATACCTGTTCAGTGAAAAAGCTCTGGCAGTACAATAGGCTGCTGTGTCATGCTGTTCCTGTGCTGTTTGAGATGCTACTGGATCCTTGAAAGAGTCAGTCTTACCCAGGCATGCATTCCCCTTTCCTCATGCCACCCTGTGGTTGCATAGCACTCAGGATGCTGCTTATGGTTCAGGATCCCCTTTGCAAGACGTTGTGTCAGAACATGATGCCTTCCCCTGCCCACTCTGTTTGTGCTAGCTCCCCATTTCCTGTGTGCCAACATCCTTCCTCCTGCAAATCAAGGTGGATAACCACTTCTACCAGTCATGCTCAAATCTCTTCCTATGTCTGCAGCACAGCCTTGCCTTTCTCATCTGCATTAGTCTCAGTCTAGGAATGTTCTTTGGTGTGCCTGTTGGAGGATGAACTCTCTCTTCTCCTTTCTTCTGCCACATACTGAGTCAAACCCAGCTCCAGTTTGTACTCCATTAGTTGGCAATAGACTAGGAAGCATTGGTCTTATTTTTCAGGAGAAGCAAACACATGTATGGTTTGTGGTTTTTTGTTTTAATATGAAACTTGCATGGAATTCACTCTTATAGCAGAGACAGGAGAGGAAAGCATCAACTGCATGCCTAAAAACCTACTCCACCCCACCTAGATGTCAGCTGTGTGATATGCTCCAGCATGAGACACAACTATGTTTTTCACTGCAGCTGTGATTTCTCTACACCATGACACACATGTTTCTGTGAGGGTGTGTTTCCCTTCATTCCCTGGTGTTAACATCTGGCAGGGTTTGTGGCTGCTGGGGAGCACATATTTGCAATTCCCACCAGGCAAGCTTGGCCTACATAACAGTTCAAGTATGTGAATAAATGGTGATGGTTGAAATCTGCCCCATCTGGAATGTTTAGCCACCTCCTTACTAGGAAACACCCACCTACTCTCTAGGGCAGTTTGATCCTTACTGGGGGGTCACATCAAAGACATCACATGGAGATTACCAAATCTTGTACATCCCACCAACTATTATCTGCCACTGCTGTTTCATGTGGGCATCAGTGACACAGCCAGGGAAAATCTGAGGACCATCAAGAAGGACTTTGGGGCTCTGGGAGTGGCAGTGATGGACTCTGGAGCACAGGTAGTCATTTGATCAGTTCTTTCAATAGGAAAGGGATTGGATGGGTCAGTTGAATTGGAGAAACCAACAAATGGCTACAGGAGTGGTGTCACAGCCAGGGCTTTGGCTACTTAGACCATGGAAATCACTTTGAGAAACCTGGTCCCTGGAGAAGGGGAAAAGCGTCTTTGGCTAAAGGCTCATCAAATTACTGAAGAGGGTTTTAAAGTTGCTGGAGGAGAGGATCCTCTATCGATGCCACTGCTACCACTTCCAAGTTAGTGCAGTCAGCATGCTGGAGGGAAGCATTGTCATCCAGAGCGACCTTGATGGGCTTCAGAGGGGGAGGCAGTGCCAAAATCATGAAGCTCAACAAAGCCAAGTGCAGGATCCTGCACCTGGGTCAAGGCAGTCCCAAGCACAAATACAGAGGATGGATAGAGAGCAGTCCAGAGGAGAAGGACTTGGGGTACTGTTTGATGAGAGGCTCGACTTGAGCTGGCAAGGTCATTTGCAGCCCAGAATACCAACCACATCCTTGGCTGCATTGAAAGAAGCATGGGCAGTATGTTGAGGGAGGTGACGATAGGATAGGATAGGATAGGATAGGATAGGATAGAATAGAATAGAATAGAATAGAATAGAATAGAATAGAATAGAATAGAATAGAATAGAATAGAATAGAATTAACCAGGTTGGAAGAGACCTTTGAGATCATCAAGTCCAACCTATCATCCAACACTATCTAATCAACTGAACCATGGCACCAAGCATCCCATCAAACCTCTTCCTAAATACTTCATAGAGTATTCATGACAAAGGAGGACAGAATGCTGCATTATTAGTTTGTGCTGCCCTCTTGGCACCTACTGTAAACTCAACAAGCAGTACACCCCCGAACTGAGGAAGATTTTGCATCAGGACTGGACTTAGAGGTTCATTTCCATTTCTTCCAGAAAGAGAGACTGGCCATTGGAATGTGCTGCCCAGGGAGGTGGTAGAGTCACCATCACTGGAGGTGTTTAGGAAGAGACTTGTTGGGGTGCTTGGTGCCATGGCTTAGTTGATTAGATGGTGTTGGATGACAGGTTGGACTTGATGATCTTAAAGGTCTTTTCCAACCCGGTCTATTCTATTCTATTCTATTCTATTCTATTCTATTCTATTCTATTCTATTCTATTCTATTCTATTCTATTCTATTCCGTTCCTTTCTATTCCATTCCATCCCGTTCCATTCCATTCCATTCCATTCCATTCCATTCCATTCCGTTCTATCCCATTCTGCTCTATCCCATTCTATTCCATTTTTGTCTTCAGTTCAGCAGGACCTGCCTGCCCTACATGTAGCAGGTGCCAACTTCAACCACCAAGCAGTATATAAAGAAAGTGTAGCATGAGAAGGAGTGAACCTGCTGTGACAGGGATGTTAGGCTAGATGATGTCCAGAGGTCCCTTCAAACCCTTACCCGTCTCTGATTGTGTGTGCCTCTCCCACTGCAGTGGCAGGGAACTGGTGAGGTCCAGGGACGTACTTGTCCTCCTGCTCATCTGAAAACAATGCCCTTCCTCTAGGTAGGCTCCAACCAGCAGAGAGCTAATCACAATTTAGATTATTCCCCCCCCACCCCCCCCAAAATCAATTAGACTCTTTCAGGGATAGAAGCAATTTGTGTGATTTTTAATCTTTTACCAGCTCAGCCTGATCAGCACTTTTGGAAGAATGTGGAGCCAGTGTCTGTGCTAATCCAGGTAAATCAGCCATATCTGGAGACAGACAGACAGAGAGGCAAGGAAGGGAAGCTATTAAAACCAAAGAAGGCCCATCTGAAGACTAAAAGACATCAGTGAGGTACCTGATTTATAGGGGGAGAGTTGCCTTTCAGTCATTTTTAATGGAATATTATTAAAGGAAAATCAGGAGCTGTGAAACCTTTTGTGTCTCATCTCCTAATGTATTTATTTCAGCAGCAGGGAACCCTGTTAACCCCACCAGGTAATGTATTCTTCAGCTGGCACGGCTGTGGCAAGGTTGTCCCCTGGAAATTTTATTATGGAACAAACTCAGTTAAATATTTGCACATGAAAAGACTAGCTCAAGGTTTCAGTGGTCTGAAATTTGTTTCCAAGGAAAAGTGCCTAGCAGAGCTGCTGGATTTGCCTGCATATGGCCATCAGATGCCATCATTTTCACGTCTCTCTGGCTTTCTTTTTTTTCCTTTGGCCTTTGTCACCACAAATGAGTTTAGATGGGTAGACAACTAGATAGACGCTTGCCTCAGGCAGTGGCAGCCTCTTGGCAAAGTTTGGGTCGCACTTCTGAATTGCTTCCCCATCATTTTTCAAGCAGGCTAATGGTTGGGATTGTCATCCTTGCAAGGGAGGCAAGTTTCACGCAGCAAATAGCACACGAGCCTCAATCCTGCAAATACCTCAGCACCTATTTAATTTTCCCTGCTGTGAATGGCCTTGTGACAGTGGCTGGCAATTCCCACAGGTGACTCTCGAAATGACAAGCCCAAATTTGACTGTTGCGTTGGGTTAGGAACTGGCTGGAGGGCCGAGCCCAGAGAGTGGTGGTGAATGGTGCCACAGCCAGCTGGCGGCCAGTCACTAGTGGTGTGCCCCAGGGATCAGTGCTGGGCCCCACGCTCTTCAACATCTTTATTGATGATCTGGATGAGGGCATTGAGTCCATCATCAGTAAATTTGCAGACGACACCAAGCTGGGGGCAGGAGTTGATCTGCTGGAGGGCAGAGAGGCTTTGCAGAGGGACCTCAACAGGCTGGACAGATGGGCAGAGGCCAAGGGCAGGAGATTGAACACATCCAAGTGCCGGGTTCTGCACATTGGCCACAGCAACGCCAGGCAGTGCTACAGGCTGGGGTCAGAGTGGCTGGAGAGCGGCCAGGCAGAGAGGGACCTGGGGGTGCTGGTTGATGGGCAGGCTGAGCATGAGCCTGCAGTGTGCCCAGGCAGCCAAGAGGGCCAATGGCATCCTGGCTTGCATCAGAAACAGTGTGGCCAGCAGGAGCAGGGAGGTCATTCTGCCCCTGTACACAGCACTGGTTAGGCCACACCTTGAGTACTGTGTCCAGTTCTGCCCCTCAGTTTAGGAAGGATGTTGACTTGCTGGAGCGTGTCCAGAGAAGGGCAACAGAGTTGGTGAGGGGTCCTGGAGCACAGCCCTATGAGGAGAGGCTGAGGGAGCTGGGGTTGCTTAGCCTGGAGAGGAGGAGACTCAGGGGTGACCTTCTTGCTCTCTACAACTACCTGAAGGGAGGTTGTAGCCAGGCAGAGGTTGGTCTCTTCTCCCAGGCAGCAGTACCAGAAGAAGAGGACACAGTCTCAGGCTGCGCCAGGGCAGGTTTAGACTGGATCTTAGGAAGAAGTTCTATACCGAGAGAGTGATTGCCCACTGGAATTGGCTGCCCGTGGAGGTGGTGGAGTCACCTTCATTGGAGGTGTTCAAGAAGAGGCTTGATGGGGTGCTTGGTGCCACGGTTTAGTTGTTTAGGTGGGTTGTATTGTATTGTATTGTGTTGTGTTGTATTGTATTGTATTGTAGTAGGGGTGGATTGGTTGATGGGTTGGACGCATGATCTTGAAGGTCTCTTCCAACCTGGTGTATTGTATTGTATTGTATTGTACTTGGCTTTCTTATGATTCCAAGGAAGACTCTGCAAGAGGGAAGATTGCCTCACTGGGTGTGCTCTTTGCTTTCTTCATTCCTGCAGTCAATCCCTTCTTGTCTGCTGAATAATACATCCCAGTGCATGCTAAGATCATTACAATGCTGCAAAACCACTTTTTAATTGGATTTCTGATTGGATGGTACTGTTTGAATGAAAGGAAGTTCCTAGAGTTGTTCACCACTTTGGCTTAAACCTGGAATCATTTAGCTATTGTTGCATGAAACAACAACCCTTAGGCCTCCAAAGCCTCTTGAATGCCAAGCTAGTTTTTTGCCATATTAGCTCTCTGATCTGGTCCAAACAAACCCACAGGACTAATATTAGGGTAGAAGCATAGTTGGACTCAATGATCTTGAAGGTCTTCAATACAATACAACAATACAATAAATCCAGGTTGGAAGAGACCTTCAAGATCATCGCGTCCAACCTATCAACCAATCCAACCCACCTAAACAACTAGATCATGGCACCCAGTACCCCATCAAGTCTCCTCCTGAATACCTCCAATGAAATAATTGTATGATTTTATGGCTGTGTCTCTTTGAGGTCTCTTCCAACCTTGGTGATTCTGTGATTCTACACTGTGTCCTGTAAGGCATTTCCCTCAAAAGGAATCACCCTCTGGAATCAATGGTTTCAGCCAGAAGAGGAGCACAGTGGGAAGTGTGTTTACATTCAGATATTACTACCTCAAAAAAACAGAGGAGAATCAGTAAAAACACCATTGTGATTTTATAGGATCACAAAAAAAAAGGGAACATCCTGGTGCTTCCCTTTTATTCAGCTGGATCTTCTAATCATGCTTTGTTGAAACAACATGAAAGCAGCTATAGCCAAATTAGGCACAACTGCACAGTAGCCTGATTAAGAAGGTGTAAGTGACCTTCTTCCTGGGCTTTCCACAGCATACCTGCTGAGCATGATTCTGTTCAGTTTAGCTAGGTATCATTCATGTGTGGGCACACTAGGAGGAACCTTGCTGTTGCACTACTCTGGGAGTTTTTGTGTGGCAAAGCTGTCACTGACGACACAAGATAAAAGCAAGTGGAGAACTAAGACCTCAAACGATCCAAAAATCTGGGTTATGGTCTCAGTGTCACTTGCACAAAGCTGACATGAAAAGAGTTACTGTAGCTGAGTATACCACTGGTGTATAACAGCCAGACCTGGTCTTCTACTGGGTAGATGTAGACTGAACATTAGGAAAACTCTTTTCACAGAAAGAGTGGTCAGGCATTGGAATGTGCTGCCCAGAGAGATGGTTGAGTCACCAACCCTGGATGTGTTTAAAGGTCATTTGGATGTGGTGCTTGGGATATAGTGTAAGGGTGAACCTTGTAGAGTTGGGTTATTGGTTGGATTTGGTGATCCTGGGGGTCTTTTCCAACCTGAATGTTTCTGTGATACTGTGGAAGGTCCATGCATGCAAATACAGGCATGGGTTTTGAAGCAGTGTGTGGGCTAAGAAGGCCAATGGCATCCTGGCCTGGATCAGGAATGGTGTGGCCAGCAGGAGCAGGGAAGTCATTGTGCCCCTGTACTCTGCACTGGTCAGGCCACACCCTGAGTCCTGTGTCCAGTTCTGGGCTCCTCAATTTAAGAAGGACATTGAGACTCTTGAACGTGTCCAGAGAAGGGCAACAAGGCTGGGGAGAGGCCTTGAGCACAGCCCTGTGAGGAGAGGCTGAGGAGGCTGGGGTTGCATAGCCTGGAGAAGAGGAGGCTCAGGGGAAACCTTATTGCTCTATACAACTACCTGAAGGGAGGTTGTAGCCAGGAGAGGGGTTGGTCTCTTCTCCCAGGCAACCAGCACCAGAACAAGAGAACAGTCTCAAGCTGCACCAGGGGAAGTTTAGGCTGGAGGTGAGAGAAAGTTCTTCAGAGAGTTTTTAGCCATTGGAATGTACTGCCCTGGGAGGTGGTGGAGTCACCATCCCTGGAGATGTTCAAGAGAGGTTTGGACGTGGCACTTAGTGCCATAGTTTAGTAGTCATGAGGTGTTGGGTGACAGGTTGGACTTGATGATCTTTGAGGTCTTTTCCAACCTTATTGATTCTATGACTGGCAGAGGACAGTTTCTTGTGATACCTTGGTAATAGCTCATTCTAGTACAGGACTAATATTTTTGTGCAACCATAACAGACACAGGTCCATTTAACTTCTCATAAGGCTTTCCACATGTGCCTCTGTGAGCTGAAATTGTGATGCATTAGGAGCATATGGTGAGCTCTAGAAAGAGCTGCCCTGCCAAGGATGCATTTCATCAAACAGTGATGCAGAAGACTCAACTGAGAGCTGGGGTCTGATGCAGTTATTGAAGGATCCCATTACATGGGTTCTCAGATATTCTGATACTCTGTTTCTGGAGAGTACTTTGTATTTTTGCTGGGCAGCAAAGCTCTGACCTATGAAAGCTTCCCAGTGGGCTTTGATGAGATGGGCTCACAGAAAAGGCTCCATTGAAACCAGCTGGAGAAGTGGATGTTTCCCCCCCAAATGGCAAAGCGATGATTTTGCAGAAGCTTTCCATTAGTAAATTTCAAACAGCCAAAAAGTTCTCCATTTTCTTTACTGAGGAGACACTTATCCATGTAAAAAGTCATTTCTTTTCCTTTGAGGAAAAAGCCCCAAACAAATTCTTCATTTATTCAGAAACTGAAATTTCCATTAAAAAACAAGTGTTTCAAAACCTAGTTAGTAAGCAGATGCAGACCCGTTCGTTCTCTGCTCCAAAGACTGCGACACACGCTCATCTACAGTTGCACTTGGCTTCCCAGGTTCTCTGCTCTACATCTTCCCCAAGGAGAGAGCCACCAGGAAAGTTCCAGTCCTCTTCATAGTATCATACTATCAGTCAGGGTTGGAAGGGACCACAAGCATCACCTAGTTCCAAGCCCCTTGTCATGGGCAGGGACACCCCACACTAGATCAGGCTGGCCTGAGCCTCATCCAGCCTGGCCTTAAACACCTCCAGGGATGGGGCCCCAACCACCTCCCTGGACAACCCATTCCAGGGCTTCACCACTCTCATAGTGAAGAACTTCTTCCTCACGTCCAGCCTGAATCTCCCCAGCTCCAGCTTCATTCCATTCCCCGTAGTCCTATCACTACCTGATAGCCTGAAGAGTCCCTCCCCAGCCTTCTTGTAGGCCCCCTGCAGATACTGGAAGGCCACAATGAGGTCACCTCGGAGCCTTCTCTTCTCCAGACTGAACAGCCCCAACTCCTTCAGTCTGTCCTCACAGGAGAGGTGCTCCAGCCCTATGAGCATCCTCGTGGCCCTTCTCTGGACACCTTCCAGCACCTCCATATCTTTCTTGTAATAGGGGCTCCAGAACTGGAGGCAGTACTCCAGGTGGGGTCTCAGCTTAATCCCAGCAAAGCTCTGTGTAGTGCAGCTGTTCCCCAAAGTTTTCTGCACCACAAAAAAAAAAACTATGACTATGCCCAAAAATATACTTAGATACCCTCTACTTCCTTAATATAATATTTTCTTTACTTTCATACCCTCTCTCACACTCCTCCTCCATCCATGCCTTCCTCCAAGGGCACATGAGCCTTTTTAATTTTAGGCTTTCATTTTGTTTTGGTAGATTACAGTTTTGTTTATTGCTTTCCATCCCTTTGAGGTCCCCATGCAAGGCTTGGCTGCATCTGGCTTTTATTTGAAGAAAGTCCAAGCTTGTCTCTCTCCAGACCTTCCTGGGTTCTCTGGCATTTTTGTTTTTCTTTGTGTTTCTCATATCCAGGCAGCTCTTGGGACGATGGGATGATGGTCTGGCGTCTCTGGCGTGTTTTTAGAGGCAGCAAAGAATGAGGAGGGAGTGGTGATTGGTTAACTAAAATGTGGAGTGTATCCTTGAGAATGTCCATCATTTGTGCCCATATGTATGTGTGTGCATGTATGCATGTCCTGCTACAGATTGCTCCGTGCCTCTTTCTTGCTTCGCTGTTGCTGGCATTCGCTGTTTGCTTCAGGGGAAAGAAAAAGCAGGGAGCACACCGAAATGTCACAGCTGAGAGGGTTTCTGTAATCCTCCAACATATGTTAAACATTAAAGCTCCTTCAGCAAGTCTGATGTGCTCAGAGTCATCATGGGACCAGCAGTTAAAGCGCCCCAGTGCTGCCAGGAAAACGTTATCCTGGCCCTAATTGAGAGCGACTTAACTAATGTTTCATTTCCTAATTAGTCCTTGTCAGCCGCTGGAAGGCCGCGGATGCTGCCGGTGGCACGGGGCCCATCGCTGCTGTAATTGAAGTTGTTCTGACAGTCTGGGGCTTTGAGGTGATCCATAAAGTAAGGCTGATGGTTTGGGACCAAATTGGGTGGTGGAGGAGAGAGGGTCAAGCATCAGCTGGGGCACTCTGCGAGCGCGCCGTGTCAAACGTGAACGGTTACGAATCAACGCTGAAATGACAGAGATGGCAGAATAACGGGGAGGGAATGAGAACATCGCTTCGTGGTGTGCACAGTGGGAGCACAGGTGGCTGGAGAGAGCTAGCCAAACAGAGCTTCTGGAACAAAATGGAGGAGGGGAGGAGATCCTTTCCTGGAGAGGAGAGTGGAGTGGAATGGAATGGAACGGAACGGAACGGAGCAGAGCAGAGCAGAGCAGAGCAGAGCAGAGCAGAGCAGAATAGAATAGAATAGAATAGAATAGAATAGAATAGAATAGAATAGAATAGAATAGAATAGAATAGAATTTAACCAGGTTGGGAAAGAGCTTTGAGATCATCGAGTCCAACCTATCACCCAACACCATCTAATCAACTAAACTATGGCACCAGGCACCCCATCCAGTATCTTTCTAAACACCTCCAGGGACAGTGACTCCACCACCTCCCTGGGCAGTAATTCCAATGGCCAATCTCTCTTTCTGTGAAGAACTTCTTCCTAACATCCAGACTAAACCTCCCTTGGTGAACAGGCCAACCACAAGGAGTACTGGCCTCATCTTCAGATGTAAATTCCTAAAAGGTCTTGGGCTCTCCTTGAAATTCATCCATGTTGATCTCTCGCATGAGTTTGGTGGGATGTGCATAGCCTCAGCCCTTTCACTTCTGAGTGTCATGGCTAAGCTCTTTCCTTCCTCACCATTGGGCTGGAAGGGACCCTTGAAGATCATCTTGTCCAACCTCCCTGCACTGAGCAGGGACATCTTCACAGAGAGAGCCATTAGCCATTGGAATGGGCTGCCCAGGGAGGTGGTGGAGTCACCATCCCTGGAGGTGTTCAAGAAGGGATTGGACGTGGCACTTGGTGCCGTGGTTTAGTCAGGAGGTGTTGGGTGACAGGTTGGACTTGATGATCTTTGAGGTCTCTTCCAACCTGGGTGATTCTGTGTGATCTTTAACTAGACCATCTTTAACCACCACCAGTGGTCCTCTTTCTCTTTTGAACCACATGGTTTTGGTGTTGATGTACCAACAGTAAAGACAACACATAAGGAAGGAGCACCATCCTATCACACAGGGGTGGCAGGCACCTGACACAATGTCACATCAGCCTGGGACAGGGTGTTGGGCAAGTGATTGTAAAAGAAAATTTTCCAAGCCCCATCCAAATGGGGATGGGAGACAGTAAGGATCTGAGCTTGAGATCAAATTATATCCAGGAAGATAGGATTTGTTGTTGCTCAGCAGGGTGATTGCTCTGCCTTCGTGGACATTGCTTGCCAAAAGCTTTGCTAAAAACTGGACTGGGATGTGTCTGGTGGAGGAACCTGGCTCATCACACAAATCCCAAGAGTTTTGAAAGGGAGTATCTGGGTACCTCTGGACTTGGCAAACACAACTGGATGGCACCTGCAGGATGAATGAGCAACAGGAAGCCTGCAGGAGGAAAATAAGGGCAGTATCAGCTCTGAGGCTCATAGGCAGTGCATGGTCACTTGCTGGCCTCCTTTGGCCAGGCAGCTCCACCTTGTCCCCTCCAGCTCTGCAAAGTGGATAAGATCAGATAAAAGCTTCACCACAGCAGGGCTGTGCTGACTGCTGGGCATCTGGTCCTGTGGTAGTGCTGGCTGTGTGCTCGGCTGTAGCAGCACTGCCTATGCTTTGGGCAGTCATGACCCTCACAAAGTGGGTCTACAAGGAGATGTCACAAGAAGCGCGTTAGCAGGCAGTGGTAACAAGGAGACAACAGCCCCCTTAACCCATGATAAGTATACACCTCTCCTTGCTGACTCTGGTGACGCTTTCTTCTCCTTAGAGGGCTGCAGTTTTGTCCCAGTTCCCAACCAGAGCCTTTCAAGGGAGGACAAGCACTAGAAAACTCTACCTGCTCCCAGGATATGTTCTCACAGAGGTGCTCTCTGTGCATGAAGGTGGGAGGTGACTGGGATTAGCTGCCTGGCACGTGGTATCAAGGAAATACTCCACAGCAGGCCCCGCACACAGATGCATAACTAGGGATACACAGGGAAAAGATCCCAACTCAGCCCCAGTGCACCCTTAGACTGACTGAGGAGCCTTACAGACCACGGGGTGAATGGATTTAATGTAGCTATCCTCTAGGGTCCCTCTCTGTCCCCAAACTAAGGTGGGATGGCTACCTGGGCACCTGAGATCATACAGGCTCTTCCCAGAGTGCACAGATGCCAGTACAAATCTTCAGGTGGAGTCATAAATTACAATGGTGATTAAGAAAAACCCATCAAAGCCAAATAGCTTCCTCCTTAACAGACAATTAGTAGTCCAGGCTGTGAGCAGATGCACATATATGGACTTGCAGCACTGTGACAACTGAAAGGAGAGGGCTGGCATTTGGTGCCAGGTGATGTATTGACATGGTGGGAGAAGGGAAGTTGGGCAATACTTAATATATATGTCTTCTTCCAGAGACTCTCCTCTTTCCTACCAAGAACCCCATAAAGGTAAAGACGGGCTTTAGGGTGCACGTGGAGCCCACCATGTGCACAACTTCCGTAGCAAGACACCCACACTGTATCGCTTGCTCCTGGCACCTGCCCAGGTGATTTCTCCCTTGATACTGATAAAGTTGCTCAACCCTGGTGCCCTCTGTGAAGCTGTGAACTCAAAGGCTGCATAATAAATTCCCAACTCATCCCAGGTGCCTGTCAGCCTGAAGCTCCCGCAGTAAGGTGAAGGGGGAAAGATGGGACTCATGTCTCTTTACCAAAGCAGGCTGGCTCTCTAATGCCCCATTAGCATACCACACACAAGCATTCAGCTTTTAATTAGTTACGTGGTGTGATAATTAAGTAGCATTTCTCCTCAATTTTCCTCTTGTGTGGAGCAGAGGGGAGGGGAATGGTGCCTGTTGGGGATGGAGGTTGAGGCTGCTTTAACATTGTGAGTAATTGTGACCCCAAGGAGAAGCAGAAGCGAAATGTGAGCTCTCTTGGGGAGAGCTGTGGAAGACCCCCCTTGGGCTTTCTTCAGTCTTCCCCTCCCACTCCCTCCAGCTCAGGCTTATCCTCCTTCCCCCAGCACAGTGCATGGCGGGTAATAGCATCTCCCCTGGACCTGAGTGTATCCACCTTCAGATCCTGGTGGACTGAAGAAGAGTTAGCCTCCTGCCTAGACTGACAGCTGGTTGCGTGTATGGGACTATTTGGGAGAGGTGGAGAAGCTGAAGAAGGCAGCTGAGGGTCAGGAGAGGCACAGGCTTTTCCAGAGCTGGAGACCTGTATACAGAGCAAAGGTGGAATAATCAACAAGGTGACGTGGTAGAGCAGGGTGTGTGGAGCACAGGGCAGGGCCAGAGCTGATATGGGAGGAAGTCCCACACGTGAAGTCTGTGTTTAAGCTCTGCAGCGTGTGCAGGAGGGCAAGACAGCTTTCCTACCATCAGCAGCAGGGCAAGCATGGCCTCCTTTAGCAGGGAATCTCTTATGGGAGAGCAGAACAGACATAATTGATCCATGCAAAGCAGTGGCAGAGATAAAATAAAGCCTATTACCAAGCAACCTGTGTTCCAGCAGCATGCACGTTGCTGGGCTGCTTATGACAGGGAAGCAGATGGTAATTCTGTGAGCCCCACACATCCTGGCACGCAGAGATTCAAAGAGTTACTGCATCATGGAAGAGGCAGATGCAAGTTTGTTAGGGTAGGATATGACCTAAAACACAATTTCATAATGAACTCAGCAGCTATACCATCTTAATCAGGTCAGAATTGTCTCCAGTAAATGTCTCCCCAAGTCCCAGTTGGAAACTCAGATGAAAACAAACTCTAAAATACAGCAGCCTTACCCACTCCCAAGATATGCAGAAGCAAGCACTGTCATACATCTTTGAAATAAGCTCTAGAAAAACCTTTGGAAAATTATCCAGTGGTCCTCAGATTGACAATGCATCATAAATCTCCTCTAGGTCTATTAGGAGATCATTGCCAAACCATGCCCTTGGGCTCTCATCTGCTAAGGTGAGGTCCAGTGCACGACTTACCTTGCTCGCCCTAGCACGTCAGGCACTCATGCCTTATCCTGGAGGGAGGGATTTATGTCCTCAAAGTGTCAGGCTCTGGGAGTGCTGAGGCACAGACATATTTCCTTCTTCTAGGAAAACTTCTTTCAGCAGACAGCAAGATGTGGCCTATCACTGAGTATGACAAAACTTCTCATTTTCACTCTGCTCCATTGCTGACCAGAGGAGGGCATGTCTTCTCCAGCTCGAAATGAGAGTAGGACAACTGGTTGTAAGCGACACCATTTTGACAGCTGTGCCTTTGCTGCCATTAGTTCATGGCAATGGCCAACAGTTGCTCCAGAGGGCTGTGCTCCATGGCACAGAGAAGGGGTTTTGAGGAGGCCAAAAGGCTGACAACACAACCGAAGTGTCAGGTCTTCTGTCACTGCGAACAGGGCGCACCGAGTATCCATGAAATTCTCTGCAGGTGGCTGAGTGGGTTAAATAAAAGAGGTGCACGGCGCCTTTGAGCTTAGGGTGTTGGAGCCAGCAGTTGTGAAGTTCTACCAATGAAAGCAAGAAGGCTTTTTGCTTTCACAGAAGCTCACCTCCCTGTTGCAAGGCGACTCTGAGGATCAGATCAGTGTTTTGCACCCTTCCTGCTCTCCCAACCCTGCCTCCCAGCTAGACCAGTACTTTTTACTCCTGCTCTGCTCTCCCAGACCTATTTTACCCCAAGACTGTCACTCCTGCCAAAATGTGTTATGATATATGAAAAGTGTCCAGTGGGAGAATAATCTGCAATTACCAGAACACTTTTTCCATTGAGGAAGCTAGGCTTGGAGTTTGGAGCACAGGACATAAAAGACCATTAGAATAGAGCTTGATTGATAGCTGGCATGATTGCAAAACTACAGTACCTGCATCCAGACAGCTATAAATTGTACCATGGTGCCTATCAGCCAGCTTCTCTTGAAACATTTGATTAGAGCTCTTTTTTTTTTCAGCCACCCTTGGCCCTCCCCAGCTGCTAGGGAAAGCGCTTTTGTGTGAGAAAACCTTACGTGATTTGAGCTGAAATCGTGTCCTCGATAGTTGAAGTGACATGAATTGAATACCCACATCTTCTGCCTGTGGGGCTGAAACTGGCTACTAGAACCATCCTGCACAATACATTCCAAGCTTCCCTTTTCACAGAATCACAGAATCACCAAGGTTGGAAGAGACCTCAAAGATCAAGTCCAACCCGTCAATGACTGAGTGTTCAGCTGAAAGTGACTTGGCCAAACTAAAATTCCAAAAATGCCAGAAGAAGGCCTTCCAATGGAAAGGATTCTTAAAAAAGATTGGGTTTATTTTTCACCTGGTCCCGTCCCCTGGCATTTGATCCAATCATAGGTCCTGTTACAGGAAGGATCTGGGCGTGCTGGAGCATGTCCAGAGAAGGGCCACGAGGACGATTAGAGGGCTGGAGCTGCTCTGCTCTGAGGACAGACTGAGGGAGTTGGGACTATTCAGTCTGGAGAAGAGAAGGCTTTGAGGAGACCTAATTGTAGCTTTCCAGTATCTTAAGGGGGCTACAAGAAAGCTGGGGAGGGACTTTTTAGGGTGCCAGGGAGTGATAGGACTAGGGGGAATGGAACAAAAATAGAATTGGGTAGATTCAGACTGGATGTTAGGAAAAAGTTCTTCCCGTGAGGGTGGTGAGACACTGGAACAGGTTGCCTGGGGAGGTGGTGGAAGCTTCATCCCTGGAGGTTTTTAAGGCCAGGCTGGATGTGTCTCTGAGCAACCTGCTCTAGTGTGAGGGTCCCTGACCATGACAGGAGGGTGGAACTAAATGATTCTTGAGGTCCTTTCCAACCCTAACAATTCTATGATTCTATCTTTTTTCTTCCCCATCCTGTCATCTCTGGGGAAGAAGGTAGCTGGTTCCTGCACTAACCTAGAACCTGACCACCCTCATGTCCCATCAGGCAGCACCAAAGCAGTGTCACATAGTGACTGTCTCACTTATGAGCTGAGACAGGTGCTCACTCTCTAGAGTGCCATGCCACGCTCACAGGGCAGTGCTGGTGTGGCACATGACTATCACATAGAGATGCAGCAGCCCATTCCCTCCACGGAGAGGCTTCTTTGGAGAGTCTCTTCGCTGGGCTTGCAGGCGTGCTGTAGTGGGACATCGAGAGTTGCCTGGTCCCCCAGAGGAGGCCATTAGCAGAGCAGGGAATTTAACCCTACTGAAGTTTCACATCCCATCCTGCCCTTTCCCCTCTGCAGAGAGAGCGCTGGGCTGAAGAGTGCCCAACCTCCACGAGTATGTGAGTCACGTTTTGCTAAGCTGAGCACCTATGTGAGCGTGCTACCAAGTGTAAATGACAACAGGCAGAGACCTCCCACGCAGAGCTGTCAGAGTAGCATGTATTTATTTATTTATTCTCTTTTTGATAATGTAGCTTAAATCAATGTGACACACACCAGTATGTTTTCCAGTATAAATCAACAACAAAATATAGTTCTGTCCTTGTTATGTGTGTACAGGATGGCACATCCGTCTCCTTGGCAGAGAGGGCTTCAGGGGCCTGACAATGAAACTTCCCTGGGGGAACACACTTCTGCATTCACTTCCCAAATTGTCTATTGCCTCTGCAAGCACTTTTTCTTTTACTAATGAGAGTAATAAGCTTTCATGTAGAGACATTTGCAACATGTGTTTACTGCTGCGAAAGAATTTTAGATAGAGGCTTAAAGGAAAGCAAAATAAGGGTGGTGGTGGTGTTTGTTTTTTTTCCCTAGGATATCTCCTTGGGAACAATGTTTAAGCAAGGGAACTGAAAATTGTTGAGGGTACTGGAACTTGGTCGTGGGGTTCTTTGGACGGAAGCAGAAATGAAACAAAACCACTTAGCAGCTTTGAATGGAAACGCTGGCTGCATTTGGCAGAGATCTGTGAATCAAATTATGCTGGTACATGTAGCTATTAAGCAAAAGCTCAAGTATTTGAATGGGGAAGGAAATAAGTACCACTCCACTTGCATGGAACAGAAGTGCAGAGGTACAGAGGAAGGGAAGAGTTTTCACAAGCTGACTCAAAAGTCCAGCTTGAGGCTCCCGTTTCACATCATTCATGTATTTCCATATCAAGGGCCCAAAGTGATGAAATACCAGCATGATGCTTATGCCTTATGAAGGAAAAGCCCTCTAATGAGTAGCTGGAGAGGATAACGAAGGGTCTGCCTTTTTCTTCAGTCTGCCTTTTCTTCACACAGCCCTTGGTGGAGCTTTTCCAAATGGAAAGGTGCTTGAGCAGAAAGGGTTTACTGACCATTTTCCTCATAGAAAATGGGGTGAATCAGCTGCAGCACACTGACAGGAGTGGAACAGCTGCAAGGAAAACTAGGCTTCAACAACCAGCATGCAAAAGCTGCAGCTAGGTCAACGAGAGCTTTCCTCAAGGAGATTTAGTGCAATGGGCACAGCAACAAGGGAGAAGCAACAAACCCTAAGGAGAAGCTACAAACCCTAACCCCTTAAGGGGTTGGCCTCTTCTCTCTAGCAACCAGCACCAGTACAAGGGACACAGTCTCAAGCTGCACCAGGGGAAGTTTAGGCTCGAGGTGAGGAGAAAGTTCTTCACTGAGGGAGTCAATCACCATTGGAATGTGCTGCCCTGGGAGGTGGCAGAGTCACCGCCCCTGGAGGTGTTCAAGAGGGGACTGGATGTGGCACTTGGTGCCATGGTCTAGTCATGGGGTCTGTGGTGACAGGTTGGACTCAATGATCTTTGAGGTCTCTTCCAACCTTAGTGATACTGTGAATTTTGTCTGCGGTCTCTTGCCTTCATGTCCATAGGAACCACTTGCTCAGCACAGCTCGCACCCCTGCTTTGCTTTCTAGTCACCTCAATGCCAGGAAGATGCAAACAAATTGGAGAGAATCTGGAGAACAGCAGCTAGGATGATTAAAGGGCTGAAGGATTGACTTATTAGGGAAGAAGATTAAAGGAACTAAATATGTCTAGGTTGGCTAAGTGGCAACTTAAGACGGGACATGAATGATAACAATCTACCAGCTTTTGAAGGATATGAGCAGCCAGGAAAGAGAGAGACAAAGAGAGGAGCTGACAAGTCTGGTTCAAGGGGTGAACAGCAACTGAGTGAGCATATGATAATTAAGGTTGAGTAGTGAACAAACGAAAAAATCCCAGCCAAAATCCACGAAAGATGAATGGGTGCTGTACAGGGAATAATAGATGCTGAACTATGAGTTGCATTTACATAGATGCATGTGGTAAGAACTGAGCCCTCTGCTTGGGTAGTCTCCTGTGTCTTGTCTGTAGTCCATCAGCACTACAGTCCTTTCTGGGTCTGTCAGTAATTGCTCCACCTCATAGCATGGCTGCCAGCACGTGTAAGCACTGGAGTGTGCACTTAGGAATAGTGTGGCCAGCAGGAGCAGGGAAGTCCTTGTGCCCCTGTACTCCGCACTGGTTAGGCCACACCTTGAGTACTGTGTCCAGATCTGGGCCCCTCAGTTTAGGAAGGACATCGAGACACTTGAAAGTGTCCAGAGAAGGGCAACAAGGCTGGGGAGAGGCCTTGAGCACAGCCCTATGAGGAGAGGCTGAGGGAGCTGGGGTTGTTTAGCCTGGAGAGGAGGAGGCTCAGAGGAGACCTTATTGCTCTCTACGACTACCTGAAAGGTGGTTGTAGCCACGAAGGGGTTGGTCTCTTCTCTCTAGCAACCAGCACCAGAACAAGAGGACACAGTCTCAAGCTGCACCAGGGGAAGTTTAGGCTCGAGGTGAGGAGAAAGTTCTTCACCAAGGGAGTCATTCACCATTGGAATGTGCTGCCCGGGGAGGTGGTGGAGTCACCGTCCCTGGAGGTGTTCAAGAGGGGATTGGACGTGGCACTTGGTGCCGTGGTCTAGTCATGGGGTCTGTGGTGACAGGTTGGACTCGATGATCTTTGAGGTCTCTTCCAACCTTGGCAATACTGTGATACTGTGATACTGTGAGTGAGAAGTCCGAGCTGAGCACTCCACATCCATTCTCTCTGAGGCTGGATCTATTAAGAGCAGAAAAGGGGGTGCTGCAGTGATGACCTGGAGCGAGGAGGCTGCTCAGGAGCACTTTCTGTTCCCTTCTGTCTCATTGTGGGGATTCTGAATTACTTAAATGTGCCGTTGGCTTTGTAATTTTTGTCTTGCCTGTGGGATCAGGAATCAGGTTGAAGATCTCATCTCCTCGTCATTTCCTTCCTGCAAATTGCATGGCCATTGCACAGCATATGTGCTGAGCTGCCAGAAATCCTGCATGTTGAGAAACTTACTATAAAGACAGCATGAAATGGAGGTGTCAGAAAGCTTCATGTTGCTAATTAAGCTGGCGTGCATGGAAACATAACTGTTGTTAGTATTTAACTCTGTACTGTGCCTTAAAGCTTTGTTGATGGAGCTTTTTCCTCCTGCTTTTCACTTCCCCAGATTTCTTTGCCCAGCAATTCCCTTGCCAGCTCTTCTTGTGCCCTTTCCCCTCCCCACTGCTGCATTTCATCCTCCTATATGCCTGAACTTCCCCCTGAAAAAAACCCTAGCCTATCATGTGCTGGCTCAGCACCCCTCTTGCATAGCAAAGTCTCCAGATGTCTGATGATGATGTTTCCCAGCTTGTCCATGCAAGGATGACAAAGCTGTTTCCTGGATGGGTCCCCTGCTTTGCCCTTGGTAAATCCAAGGTGGGTCCATAGACAAAGACATGTAGTGATAGGATGAGAGGGAATGTCTTTAAGCTGCAGGAGGGTATATTTAGAGTGAATGTTAGAAAGAAATTCCTTACAGTGATGGTGGTGAGAGACTGGAATAAGTTGCCCGGGGATGTTGTGGGTGCCCCCTCCCTGGAAGGGTTCAAGGCCACGATGGATGGGACCTTGAGTAACCTGGTCTAGTGGAAGGTGTTCCTGTGCATGGCAGGCAGCTTGGAACTAGATGAGCTTCAAGGTCCCTACCAAGCCAAACCATTCTGTGACTCTAGGAAACTGAATCCATATGTTTCAGAAGAGTGCCAGAGAGCTGGGACTTGGCAGGGAAATGCCTTGGCTGGACCATGTTCCAAAACAAGGTCCTTAGGGTGCTGTTTTCCTGAGCATCTGTGGAAGTTGGGTGTAAACAACTAAAGTATGATTTGCAAGAAAGAGAGAGGTTGCAGTGTTTGTGTCATCAGTAATAGGTGGCACAGAGCCTAGAGGAAGTGGTGTTCCTTGCATTATGCTTGGGTCAGTGGTCCTATCACAGCCTCTCCCTCTGCAGTCAGGGTCCTTGTAAAGGATAGTGCCAAATCCTCATTTCTGTGCTGTGGAGGTCATGCTGCTTGTGTGATGTTTCTGTTCTGTTAGTCTCTGGTCTTCCTGCTGCACTGCAAGGTATGAAGATGCAGACATGTCCCTCCTCTGCAGTGATGGCCTGGCATCAACTGTATTCAGTTTTGGGCCCCTCAATACGAGAATGACATTGATGTGCTGGATTGTGTCCAGAGAAGGGCTAGACAAGCCCTCCACAGGGTATGAATTTACTGGAACCAGAAGGGCAGTGAGGGTAACACCCTAGCATCCCATTTCACATATGCTTCCTCATTGGATGGTGCAAGACAGGCCTTCTGCTGAGGTCAGGGCTTGGGGCACTTCTTGACCAACAGGCAGAACGAGCCAATATTGCCTGTAATTCCTGTCACTGTGGATTATCTACAGAAACAATAGAACAAGAGGACACAGTCTTAAGCTGTGCCAGGGGAGGCTTAGGCTGGATGTTAGGAAGAAATTCTTCACAGAAAGAGAGATTGCCCATTGGAATGTGCTGCTCAGGGAGGTGGTGGAGTCACCATCACTGGAAGTGTTTAAGAATCATAGAATCAATAAGGTTGGAAAAGACCTCAAAGATCATCAAATCCAACCTGTCACCCAAGACCTCATGACTACTAAACCATGGCTTCAAGTGGGCAATGAGGCTGGTGAGAGGCCTCGAGCACAAGCCCTACAAGGAGAGGCTAAGGGAGCTGGGATTGTTTAGCCTGGAGAAAACGAGGCTCGGGGGAGACTCATTGCTCTCTACAACTACCTGAAAGGTGGTTGTAGCCAGGAAGGGGTTGGTCTCTTCTCTCTAGCAACCAGCACCTTATTGCTGTCTAAAACTGCCTGAAGGGAGGCTGCATCCAGGAGGGGCTTGGTCTCTTCTCCCAGGCAACCAGCACCAGAACAAGGGGGACACAGTCTCAAGAAGAGTCTGGAAGGGGCACTTAGTGCCATGGTTTAGTTGATCAGATGGTGTTGGGTGCTAGGTTGGACTCGATGATCTCGAAGGTCTTTTCCAGCCTGCTTAAATCTATTCTAGACGCATGAGAGGCCGA
The DNA here is from genome assembly GCA_015227895.2 of Colaptes auratus. Lineage (NCBI taxonomy): Eukaryota > Metazoa > Chordata > Aves > Piciformes > Picidae > Colaptes > Colaptes auratus. The sequence goes on along the minus strand of CM037635.1, from coordinate 9,902,723 downwards.
GGCAGGCAGGATGCAGCACCAGCAGACTGCAACATTGGGAGCGTGGTCCTGTACAATAAGTTGTGCACAATTCAAAGCCGGCCCCCACCATCCACCATGTGATCAAGCATTGTGCCTGCACCCTCCTCCTTCTACCTTCCCTCTCCCTCCCTCCCTCCCCTTTTTTTTTTGCACAGAGAATGTTTTGCAGAAAGCACCAGGGGGAAAGCGGCTTTCGCTGAATGGTTTTTATAGCGTGCCAGGGAACCTTTATCGAACGTTTAATCCCAAACCTGGCTTTGAAGCAGGGAGGCATACAATTCCATAATTAATTTTTTTTAATGTGTGTGTCTGGGTTTGTGGGTTGTTTTTTTTTTTTTTTTTTTTTTTACCTTCTTTGGCTAATCACTGATAAAAAGCTTAATTCTATTAACAACTCGACTTGACAAATTGCACCGCTCAACGGAAGCGTTTAGAAATTAATTACGCATTTTATTGCATTAGATCGGATAAACAGGGGAGCTCCATCGGAGCCAGGGAGGAGGAGCCATCAGCACAGGCCCCCACTGCTGGGATGGGATGGGATGGGATGGGATGGAATGGAATGGAATGGAATGGAATGGAGTGGAAATAGAATAGGAATAGGAATAGGAATAGGAATAGGAATAGGAATAGGAACGGAGTAGACTAGAATAGACTAGAATAGAATAGAACAAGACTAGACTAGACTAGACTAGAACAAGAATAGAGTAGAATAGAGTAGAATAGAATAGAATAGAATAGAATAGAATAGAATAGAATAGAATAGAATAGAACCCAACCAAACTGAACCGAATCGACCATGTTGGAAAAGATCTTTGAGATCATCGAGTCCAACCTATCACCCAACACCATCTAATCAACTAAACCATGGCACCAAGCACCCCATCCAGTCTCTTCCTAAACACTTCCAGTGATGGTGACTCCATCACCTCCCTGGGCAGCACATTCCAATGGCCAATCACTCTCGCTATGAAGAATTTCTTCCTAACATCCAGCCTAAACCTCCCCTGGCACAGCTTGAGACTGTGTCCTCTTGTTCTGGTGCTGGTTGCCTGGGAGAAGAGACCAACCCTCTCCTGACTACAACCATCCTTCAGGTAGTTGCAGAGAGCAATAAGGTCTCCCCTGAGCCTCCTCTTCTCCAGGCTAAGCAACCCCAGCTCCCTCAGCCTCTCCTCACAGGGCTGTGCTCCAAACCCCTTCCCAGCTTTGTTGCCCTTCTCTGGACATGTTCCAGCAACTCAACATCTTTCCTAAACTGAGGGGCCCAGAACTGGACACAGGACTCAAGGTGTGGCCAAACCAGTGCAGAGTACAGGGGCACAATGACTTCCTTGCTCCTGCCGGCCACACTATTCCTGATACAGGCCAGGATGCCTTTGGCTTTTTTGTCCACCTGGGCACACTGCTGGCTCATGTTCTGCCTACCCCCAGGTCCCCCCAGGTCCCTTTCTGCCTGGCTACTCTCCAGCCTCTCTGACCCCAGCCTGTAGCAGTGCATGGGGTTGTTGTGGCCAATGTGTAGAACCTGGCACTTAGATCTGTGTTCAATCTCATGCTCTTGAACTCTGCCCATCTGTCCAGCCTGTCAAGGTCCCCCTGCAGAGCTCTCCTACCTTCTAACAGATCTAACTCCTGCCCCCAGCTTGGTGTTATCTGCAAACTTACTGATGATGGACTCAATCCCCTTGTCCAGATCATCAATATTGTATTGTATTGTATTGTATTGTATTGTATTTAGGTGGGTTGGATTGGTTGATAGGTTGGACGCGATGATCTTGAAGGTCTCTTCCAACCTGGTGTATTGTATTGTATATTAAAGAGCATGGGGCCCAGCACTGATCCCTGGGGAATGCCACTAGAGCCTGGCTGCCAGCTGGATGTGGCACCATTCACCACCACTCTCTGGGGTCCACCCTTCAGCCAGTTCCTGACCCAGTGCAGAGTGCTGCTGTCCAAGCCATGGGCTGACAGCTTGGCCAGGGTTGGTGGCCTTTCCCCTTCTCCCCCCCCGCCCCCTCCCCATCCAAGCATGCAGCTTTCACAAGGCTGGGGAATCGCTGACAGGACAGTTTTCCCCCGTTTGTTTGTTCTGGTCTCTTTGCTGATTGCCAAAGTTCCACGTAGGAGAGTTTATTTTTGTAAAGGTGAATTGCAGAGCTACGGCGAAAATTCAGCTAAGCACAAACTTCTGGGCTGAACAGCCCCCGGGGGGGAGAGCCAGGCTGCGTGAGTCTGAGCATAATGAGCATGCGGGGTGGCTGAACGTGCTGGGAGGTGCAGAACTAGCCGAGTGTTGTGGGGCACAAATGGGCAGTCTGGGACAAGAGGAATTCTGCTGCACAGTATGCACATCTCACAAAAGAACTTAGAAGCGTGGAATTGTCAAGGCTAGAAGGACCTCAAGGAGCATCTAGTTCCAACCCCCCCTGCTTGAGAGAAGAGACCAACCTCCCTTCAGGTAGTTGTAGAGAGCAAGAAGGTCTCCCCTGAGCCTCCTCTTCTCCAGGCTAAGCAACCCCAGCTCCCTCAGCCTCTCCTCACAGGGCTGTGCTCAAGGCCTCTCCCCAGCCTTGTTGCCCTTCTCTGGACATGTTCAAGTGTCTCAATGTCTTTCTTAAACTGAGGGGCCCAGACCTGGACACTGGATATGTGTAGACAGAACTGGGTATGTGTAGATATAAATATCCTCTCAAATTCCCTGGTATGCATCTGAGAAACCAGTCATGGTTTTGGAAGGTAGTTTAAACAGGTAGGGCAAATAAGAAACAAAAATGGCACCTGAGCTTTGTCTGCCTTCCTAACTTGCCATACCTGTCCACAGCAAGATTGAAGGGTTTTATGATGCAGAATTACATCAGTGAATGTCTGAGTTTGTGATGCAGCTTTCATTGTGGGGACCTGGTTTGAACCTTCCTGACATTTGGAAGGAGGTGTGGGTTCATTCCTGTTAAACTGGCATGCATGGATGGCATTTCTCCTTACTTCCAGCCTTGCTGCCTGTGTGCTGGGTTGTTTGGGTTTTTTTTTTCCTCAGCTTTGTTTTTATTTCTTCGAGGCACATCAATAACCTTTCTCCTTGGCTGTAATCCATATAGTTGTGACCCTGATGAGTTTCAGTCTGAATCTGGAAAAGGCAAGGAGGAGAAAATGAACTTCATTTCTCACTGCTGCCTCATTTTGTGTTCGTGGGCTGGGTAAATGTGGGTGCTTAGATGCAGCCCTGTCAGCTGGGAAGCCTTTTCTTTGGATCAGGATGTGCCTGGACCAGGTGGTCTGTGTGCTCTGGGGCAGCTCCTGCTTCTCCTTGCAGGCTCCACCTGCAGTTAGGGAACACACACAATGGCTAGTGAAGCCCAGAAATAGAGATGCTTCGTGCTAGGTTGAGCCCTGCTTTGATTTCTTCAGTGAGTCTGGGCACAACATCAGGAGAGGGAGGCAGCAGCGATCGCTGCACCCAGGAAAGCTCCCACAGGGAGGCAGGAAGTGACCTGCCTGCACCACTGCAGCTACTTGTCCCAAAAAGCAGCCTGCTCCAGCCTGGGTCTTGGTCCCTTTTATTCATCAGCAGCTCCAACCACGCCGGGATCTGCAGCCACACCCTCTCTCTCCTCTGCTGCCCCTGACTCCCTTCATCCCTCACACACTGGCACACATAGTCTGCAGCTGGTGGCCAGAACTCTGGAGCACCAGTCACTGGATGATATCCTAGCATCTATTTTCATAGTGCTTTGCAAAGACAGCAGCTGGGGGCTTGGCTAGCACTGCTTCCCTTTTTTTCTGGAAGCAGAGATGCAGAAGGGTGGGGAGGTGGCCAATGCACTGTGGAATGGAGGAACACAGGAACAGGGAGGTCATTCATGCCTCCTTGGTGTGCATTTCTCTTTAGATGGTGAATTGCCTTTGTTTCTAAGGCATCGATTCTAATTCTGCAGTTGAGACTAAGTTTGTACTTCCAGCTTGAGGTTTATTTTTCACTTTTTTAAACCCTCATTAGGAGAAACCAGCTTGCATAGTGAGATGTTCAAAACAAGGTAATAGATTATATAATCATAGAATGGTTACAAAGACTGCCTGCAGAGGGAGAGGCTGTGGTAGGACCGCTAAGCCAAGCATAATGCAAGGAACACCACTTCCTCTAGGCTCTGTGCCACCTATTACTGATGACACAAACCCTGCAATCTCCCTCTTTCTTGCAAATCATACTTTGGCTGTTCACACACAGCTTCCACAGATGCTCAAGAAAGCTGCACCTTAAGGCCCTGTTTTGGAACATGGTCCAGCCAAGGCATTTCCCTGCCAAGTCCCAGCCCATATGAATTCTGTTTCATAGAGTCATAGAATGGTTTGGCTTGGTAGGGACCTTGAAGCTCATCTAGTACAACTACCTGAAGGGTGGTTGTAGCCAGGAAGGGGTTGGTCTCTTCTCTCTAGCAATCAGCACCAGAACAAGGGGACACAGTCTCAAGCTGTGCCAGGGGAAGTTTAGGCTGGAGGTGAGGAGAAAGTTCTTCACCGAGAGAATCATTCGTCATTGGGATGTGCTGCCCATGGAGGTGGTGGAGTCACCATCCCTGGAGGTGTTCAAGAGGGGATTGGATGTGGCACTTGGTGCCATGGTCTAGTCCTGAGGTCTGTGGTGACAGGTTGGACTCCATGATCTTTGAGGTCTCTTCCAACCTTTGTGATACTGTGATACTTGCAAGCTGCCTGTCATGCACCTTCCACTAGACCAAGTTACTCAAGGCCCTGTCCAATGTGGCTGTGAACACTTCCAGGGAGGGGGCATGCACAACTTCCCTAGGTCACCTATTCCTGTGTCTCACCACCCTGAGATGCCAAAGGAGTGAGGGAATTTTTGTTGTGGTTTTTTGTTTAGTTGGTTGGTTTATTATTATTATTATTTCAAGAAATGAAGAATTACAAATATTCACTATTGGGCTAATCATGCATTGAATTCAGCAACTGAACCATGGAGCTGTTGAGGTTGGAAGAGATCTCTCAGATTCATAGAATATCAGGTTGGAAGGGACCTCAAGGATCATCTAGTCCAAATTTTCAGGGCAGGAATATAGTTAAAAAGAGATGGTCCAGCACCCTGTCAACTGGGCCTTGAAGCTGTGTAATATAGGGGAATCCACCACCTCCCTTTGGAGTTTATTGAGATCATCAAGTCTAACTGCTCTCCTAGAGCTCAAAATTCCACCTCTACTACTATGCCATCACCGCTAAACTGTGTCCCTTTGTTTTGCCAGAGCTCCTGTTGTCAACACTCCTATCCAGGTAGACAACGGGTGGCAACCAGAGAGGGGAACCCAGGAAAGGACACAGATAGCCCTGGATAGCTGTTATTAGAGGGGGAAGTGTGTGGGGAGGGGAGACAACAGGCTATGATGTTGAAAGGCAGTCAGAGCATAATCTGGTTGTGGCAGCGTGAGAGAGGCAGAAACAGATATACAGATGGTGCACGGCAACTAAGAAAAGAAACATGGTGAAGCAGGGAAAGAAAAATAAATAGAAGTTAATAGAGCTAAGCAAAAATACTGAGAGGAGAAATATAGTGCTCCTGAAAGCAAGAACAGAATGAACTCAGAGACAGGCAACAGGGATGCTGCAGAGAGAAAATATTAACAATAAAAGATAGATCACAGCATGTTAGGTGGTAAGAAATAAAGAGCAAGTTTAGACAATTTCAAGGAAAAGGGAGGGAGAAGAAAGAAGGCAAGGTGGGGGAGAAGAAAATCAGAGGCACCTCAGAAAAGAGTAATTAGGAGGCTGTGGCATTAGTGTCGTGCTGCCACGGTACACCAGAAGCTGAGACATTCAGTAACAAAACATGGAGGGACTCTCGGGTTGGGGGACCAAACCAAGAGGGTGCTGAGCCTCCCAGCGTGGCCTCCCTGGGGTCTTCACAGCCCTGTGCTGCTGGTCTGGGTCCCTTGCACAGCTCCACTGGCCCTCTTGGTGGGGAGGAGCGGTTTAGGGATGAGATACCTAGGAAAAATAGGGAGTGAAAAATGTGTGTGCTTCAGCTGGGCTTCCAGCTGTGAGGACCGTGCTGCTGTTGAGTCTGCATGTTCCATTCCTGGGATTCTTACTCTTGCCTTGCAAAAACTAAGCCCTATGTTTGGGGCACCGCTCTAGCATTACTCAAAGCAGGAGCTGAGGGGAATGTGCTAATTGATGAGGCAAGAGGAATTTATTGGTATTTAAAACTAAATCAATGTAGTGCCTGAAAAAAAAATAATGATCCTTTACCCTGAATATTAATGTCACTTTGGCCTACAATAATTTAAATTTAATTAAGCTGTATAGGATTCCTCCCCAGCCCCATGCATGAATGGACAAGTAATTTTGCAACAAGACTTCCTCCGGCCTTGCGCTTGTAAAACCCTCAGAACACGTTCAGCCACAGGCCAGGGTTTCCCCATCTCCTCTCTCCTCTGCTTCCTTGCTTTCCCTTCCTGCCTTTCATGGGATCACAGAATCACCAAGGTTGGATCACACCTCAAAGATCATCAAGTCCAACCTGTCAACCAAGACCTCATGACTACTAAACCATAGCACCAAGTGCTACGTCCAATCCCCTCTTGAACACCTCCAGGGATGTGGACTCCACCACCTGCCTGGGCAGCACATTCCAATGGCTAACAGCTCTCTCAGTGAAGAACTTTCTCCTCACCTCCAGCCTAAACTTCCCTTGGTGCAGCTTGAGACTGTGTCCTCTTGTTCTGGTGCTGGTTGCCTGGGAGAAGAGATCAACACCTCCTGACTACAACCACCCTTCAGGTAGTCGTAGACAGCAATAAGGTCTCCCCTGAGCCTCCTCTTCTCCAGGCTAAGCAACCCCAGCTCCCTCAGCCTCTCCTCATAGGGCTGTGCTCATGACCTCTCCCTAGGCTTGTTGCCCTTCTCTGGACACGTTCAAGTGTCTCAATGTCCTTCTTAAATTGAGGAGCCCAGAACTGGACACAGGACTCAAGGTGTGGCCTAACCAGTGCTGAGTACAGGGGCACAATGACTTCCCTGCTCCTGCTGGCCACACTATTCCTGATACAGGCCAGGATGCCATTGGCCTCCTTGGCCACCTGGGCACACTGCTGGCTCACATTCAGCCATCAGTTCCTTTACAACACTAAGCCTGATGGAGCATGGCAGTGTCTGATGGTAAAGGTGGAAACAGTAAGCAAAACATTTTCACCGTGGGAGAGTGAGCCCTGGCAAAACCCACCGCTCTGTTCCTTGCTCAGGTTCCAGAAACTATTAATAGAGGTCTGCTGAGGTTTATTAATTATGCTATTATACCAGGCCTTCTGCAATATGAGCAGTGTGCACATTTTGTTCCCATTTCCCCATGTCTTTCCATCATCTGTCAGTGCAAAAAACCGTTCAGAAGAGAAGGAAGCACTGCCAGGCAGGCACCTTCTAGTGTGCATATCCCAGGCACCTCTAGTGTGCATACCCCAGGCACCTCTAGCGTGCATATCCCAGGCACCTCTGGTGTGCATATCCCAGGTACCTTCTAGTGTGCATATCCCAGGCACCTCCAGTGTGCATATCCCAGGCACCCCTAGTGTGCATACCCCAGGCACCTCTAGTGTGCATATCCCAGGCGCTTTCTGGTGTGCATATCCCAGGCACCTCTAGTGTGCATATCCCAGGCACCTCTAGTGTGCATATCCCAGGCACCTCTAGTGTGCATATCCCAGGCACCCCTAGTGTGCATACCCCAGGCACCTCTAGTGTGCATATCCCAGGCACCTCAAGTGTGCATATCCCAGGCACCCCTAGTGTGCATATCCCAGGCACCTCTAGTGTGCATATCCCAGGCACCTCTAGTGTGCATATCCCAGGCACCTCTAGTGTGCATATCCCAGGCACCTCTTGCATATCCCAGGCACCTTCTGGTGTGCATATCCCAGGTACCTTCTAGTGTGCATATCCCAGGCACCTTCAGTGTGCATATCCCAGGCACCTCTAGTGTGCATATCCCAGCTCCAGCATACCCACAAGGCCTTTGTCCTGAACACTCAGCCTGCACTGACTCTGCAGTTGCAACTAGGCAAAACTTTATGTCCTCAGGGTGTTGGGCAAACAGGGCTTTATTTTGACTTCTGATCTGTGCCAATTGACAGCTCCCTGAAAAGCCCATCAGGCAAAACACATCAGCAAGAGTTCTTGATTTACAGGCCTGAGCATCTTAGCTTCTATTTATAGAAGTCAACATGACCTGACAGGACTTTGATCTCCTGAAAATAACACCATGTTCTGCAGGCCAGTGGTGGGGGTAGGGCTTTGTGGGCAATTTACAAGGGACTCTACAGGTCCCTTTACTGAAGAGCTTAGCCTTTAAGAGTATGATCCTGTAAATCTGTGCTTAGGCAACTAGCCCATTGAGTTTAATGGGATTACTTGTGCAAGCAAGGCTCTGTGAGACACAGCTGTAAGGGGTGGGGGAAATGTTATGGAGCTGCAACATTAATATATAGCATGAGGGAGATGCATATGGCTCTGGGAACACTTTGGTTGTACTCGGAGAACGTGGTCCCAGGCACCTGGGAGAGGGTACGGCCGTTTGATTTGCAATGTGCTGAAGTTTGTTGAAGGCTAGAGGGAGCCAAAATTGACATGGGAGCAGGGCTGGCATAGACAGGAGGCCAGGAAAATAATCACACTCGTGGAGTTGGGGAAACATTTGTGAGATGTGGGGAAGAGTGGCAGAGAGGTGCAGCTGCAGGCAGCGCGGAGACCAGGAATTGATGGGTTTTGTGGTGGCTGAGGCGCTGCCAAAGTGGGGTTGGGGGAGAATTGACAAATATTTTGTTCCAACTCAAAAGCAAATCTTGACTTGATGATGTTTGCAGTCCTGACATCCCACTCTGCAAGTACAGCAGTTTAGGTAGAACAAGCACTCCCGAAGAGGAAGTTGCTACCGTGAATATTTCCTTCAAAGGTGAATTTGCAATGGTGTGTTAGATGGGGAAATCTGCATTTTATGCTGCCAGCTATTGTCTGAGTCACAGGCTTTGTTTTTTTCCTGCCCCTTAATTAGCTGAGTCAAGTTGCATAAATCACACACTGGTTTACCTACCTGAATCCTTGAGTGGCCCACCCACAAGTAGGTGCCATCTCAGCCTGACTGGGCTGTTTCCATAGCCACTCAGTGCATCATAGTTTCATAGTTTCAGTCAGGGTTGGAAGGGACCACAAGGATCAGCTAGTTCCAACCCCCCTGCCATGGGCAGGGACACCCCACACTAGATCAGGCTGGCCAGAGCCTCATCCAGCCTGGGCTTAAAAACCCCAAGGGACGGGGCCTCAACCACCTCCCTCGACAACCCATTCCAGGGCTTCACCACCCTCATGGTGAAGAACCTCCTCCTCACATCCAGCCTGAATCTCCCCACCTCCAGCTTCATTCCATTCCCCCTAGTCCTATCACTACCTGAGAGCCTGACATCATCCAGGACATGAGCTGCACTGGGAAGCACTGATGGGGCTGGTCTGTTTCCTGCAGCCCCTTGCATAAACTCAGACTCAATCTGTACACATGCTTGCACATTGGACATAGTAGAGTAGGGTTAATGGCTGGACTTGATGATCTTGAAGGTCTTTTCCATGGGAGGTGGTGGAGTCACTATCATTGGAGGTGTTTAGGAGGAGACTTGATGGGGTGCTTGGTGCCATGGTTTAGTTGATTAGATGGTGTTGGATGATAGGTTGGACATGATGATCTTGAAGGTCTCTTCCAACCTGGTTAATTCTATCCTATCCTACCCTACCCTACCCTACCCTACCCTACCCTACCCTACCCTACCCTACCCTACCCTACCCTATCCTATCCTATCCTGTCCTATCCTATCCTATCCTATCCTATCCTATCCTATCCTATCCTATCCTATCCTATCCTATCCTAACCTAACCTAACTGCTTCTGTGATTTAGGAACATTTGGGTTGTGCACCTGCTTAGTGTTGTGCTGATTTTGTTAGTGGTGCAGATGTTACAGGCTAGTGCTAGGTAGCAGGGAGAGAATGGTGGATTCTACAGCTGCACTATATGTGTAATGTGTCAGTAAAAGATTATTTGCTGCCAGAAAATACATTGCTAATCCCAAATAATAAAGGAGGACAAGAGCTGGACATTTCCTTTGCTATTGCAAAAGGTCTGTCCCTGGTGAGTTTTTCACACCCAAGGGCATCCTCCCATCTGCCTACAACTACCTGAAGGGAGGTTGTAGCCAGGAGGGGGTTGGGCTCTTCTCCCAGTCAGCACCAGAACAAGAGGACACAGTCTCAAGCTGCACCAGGGGAAGTTTAGGCTTGAGGTGAGAAGAAAGTTCTTCCCAGAGAGAGTAATTGGACTTGATGATCTTTGAGGTGTCTTTCCAACCTTATTGATTCTATGATCCCCTTACTCCTCCTCTGGCTCTCTACTGGGCCGTGATGTCACCCCACCAGCTGGTCATCATTTTGAAGCCGGCAGCATTGTTTGTGTTGGAAGAGCTCCCAGTCCCCACTGCTGCTGGGGATGATGAGGAAACCACAAGAGTCTCACCAAAAGCTGGACATTTGTACAGCCAACCCCAAGTTTCCCAAGTCTTCCTTTCCCTTTCCTCTCATTGGTACATGGTTGGTAGCCTTCTAGGCTGCTGAGCATGGTGGCCATAGCATCCTTAAAGTTGGTGGCTTTGAGTTGATGCTCCCTCATGGAAGATGTGAGGGATCTTGCAGGAAGCCCAAATGCTTCTCTCCCTGACTGAAGGCATGTAAGCTCCCACTGTTGGCACATGTGCTTGGGCAGGGGAGGAGAGAAAAAGTGGGAGCTGTTGGCTGAATTTCCAGAGGTGTCTGGTATGTGTCTTCAATGAGGTGTCCAGATCATTGTAAACTTCCTTTCAGAAGTCAGTTTCAAGCTCCCTAACACTGGACATCCAGTGTGATGGTTGAGGAAAGCAATCAGTAATAGAATCATAGTGTCACAGAATTGTTTCACTTGGAAGAGACCTTTGAGATCATTGAGTCCAACCATTATATAACTCTTACAAGCTTGGTGGTAAACCATGTCCTTCATCACCACATTTCAGCATCCTGTAAACACCTCTAAAGATGGGGATTCAACCATGGCCCATGGGGAGCCTATTCCAGTATTTGATAACCCTTTCAGTGAAAATGTTTCTTCCAATCCCAAATCTTGAGGAAATTTCCTCTGGAGCATCTTGAGGCACTTTCCTTTTATCCTATCACTAGTTACTAGGGAGAAGAGACCAACACCCACCTCACTACAACCTTTTTTCAGGTAGTTCTAGTGAGAAAGAAAATCTCCACTAAGCCTCTTGTTTTCCAGCCTAAACAAAACAACCCCAGTTCCCTCAGCCACTCCTCATAAGGCATGTTCTCCAGACACTCCACCAGCTTCATTGCTCTTCTCTGGACCTGCTGCAGCACCTCAGTTTTCTTAGCTCACTCTATCAATAGATCCTATTCTCTTTCAGCATTGCTGCTGGAGTCTCTGATATTCACAGCCAAACCCCAAATACTTTTCCTACAGACACTTATAAAGGTCAAAACAATGGGACCATCCCAAACATCCATCCTGGGCTCCTAGTCAAGCCTGAGCTCCTAGTCAAGCCTGAGCTCCTAGTCAAGCCCGAGCTCCTAGTCAAGCCCTCTCTCTTTGGCCAGGACCAGGGTGCACACTTTATTTCCTGAAGGAACAGATCTGTCTACTGAACAACAATGATAGTCACCAGACTGCATCTTTCTGCTTGGGAGAGCCAGTGCTTTTTCCTTCCCATGTATACAAACTGGAGAGAAGAGGTCCACGTGGATGAGTGATACACAGCAGTTGGGAGGCGATGTGTTTGTCACCTTCAGCGCCTGGTCACCCTGAGGCTCTCAGCGCTGGCATGCCTGGATTTGCACGTCTGCCTTGCCTGAGGAGTAAATCAACTTGGCAGGGCTGGCGTGCAGTGTGGTGTGCCTTCTTGGTGGCACACACGTGGGGCTGTGTAGGGGATGTTCTGCTCTGTCCCCTGAGCCTTTACCAGCGTGCAAAGCGTGCGCGCGCTGCCCGCGTCTGACGCCGGGGATTGTTAATCCTGTTCGTAGCCGGCAGCAAGATGGGCAGGGAGCCGCTTAACGAGAGCTGACACGTGGAGAAATAAGGCTTTTGTCTCCCTTGTACATTAAACAATTCATGAGGTTTGCAGTTGAATAAGACATTTAATGAACATAGGCCTGCTTGGGCTGCCTGCAGCTGGTCATTTCTCACCGAGGGCTGGGTGCTTTCAAAGGCAGAATGAGGAGAGGTGAGTGTTGAGCTATGAAATTTTAACAAACAAATGGCATCTCCTGCTTTGAATGGAGGAAGAGCTGCTCGTGTTCCCAAGCATCTGGAACAATGGCAAGTCTGTAGATGTGGTGAAAGCTCAAGTAAACAGAAGTGAGGCTCACCTGTGAATAGTTTCATCCATTTACCACCGAAACTATTTGTGCGGTGGTGCAGCAGAGGGGCCAGAATCCCTCCAGATTTTTCAGCAGGCACCTCGCTCATTCTCTGCTTAGATCTCACACAAGCATTTGGGGTGGGGCAATGAGAAAGGAATAGTTAGTGAGAAGAGCAGACCTTGTAAGGTTGGCTAATTGAGAGTCAGAGGAAGGGGAGCTGCTGAGAGGGCTGTGAGATCTTTGCCTGTGGTTACCTGTGCTGGTGTCAGCTCTGTTTTATGTTATGCAAGATCTCTTCCCTTCCCTCTAGAAGAAGAAAGAAAAAAATGAGATAGACATGTTTACACACTTTAAATGTTCAGAAATAAAACTTTACAGGGTTGCTGTTATGTTGCTATACTCCCACTTGATTCACTCCACCAGTTTCCATGGTGCCAACAAAAAGCATCAAATTTAGCCTTTGCAGCTCTTTCTCTCTATGGACTGCAGGGACCTAGGCTTCGTGGCTGAAGTACTAGGAAGCTGGATTTATTCCTGACTGTCTTGGACTTAGTGCACATCAGCACTGCTACTGAGGCTTGGATCCTTCAGCCTTTCTGATGTCTCTCTCATTGGCTCTTGATAGGCATTTGGTTGAGCTCCTGGAGGGAGTCATGCCCTTCCTCAGCCCATCTCTTCAGCTGGAACCTAGGTAGGACAGTAGTCACCAGTGCCTCAGCAGAGAGGCCAAAGCCCATAGAGACCTAAAGGCACTGAATGCTCCACAACCCTTGCATACAATCTGTCCAGGCTGGAGCTCAGAGACGAAGCAGTTGCAAGGAGGGAGATAGTACTCTGCCATTGCCAGAAAAGTATCACAGAACCAATAAGGCTGGAAAAGACCTCAGAGATCATCAAGTCCAACCTATCACCCAACACCTCCTGACAACTAAACCATGGCTCCAAGTGCCACATCCAAGTTCCTCAACCTAATGCCAATGAAGTACTGCAGTGTAATTTGCTCCCAGGGGGGCATTTCTTTGCTGCTGGCCTAGAGCACAGCTGCTGGTTCCCCATACTGTACAAAGCAATGCGATTGCCTTTCCCTCCCTAGCACATGTAGAACTTGGTTCCAGTGCTGGGGCACAACCGTTGCTTGAGGCAGGCAGCAGGTGCATGCACAGCCATCAGATAATGCAGGTGCCTCATGCGTCATGCTTCTGTCCATCCATCCAAAGGGCAGAGCAGCTCAGCCTTGGGACACCAGCCCCAACGTCATGCTTCTGTCCATCCATCCAAAGAGCAGAGCAGCCAGCCTTGGGACAAACCAGCCTCAACGTCATGCTTTCTGTCCCATCCATCCAAGTGCAGAGCAGCTCAGCCTTGGGACACCAGCCTCAACGTCATGCTTCTGTCCATCCATCCAAAGTGCAGAGCAGCTCAGCCTTGGGACACCAGCCCCAATGTCATGCTTCTGTCCATCCATCCAAAGTGCAGAGCAGCTCAGCCTTGCAACACCAGCCCCAACGTCATGCTTCTGTCCATCCATCCAAAGTGCAGAGCAGCTCAGCCTTGGACAGCCAGCCCCAATTGTCATGCTTCTGTCCATCATCAAAGTGCAGAGCACTCAGCCTTGCACACCAGCCCCAACGTCATGCTTCTGTCCATCCATCCAAAGTGCAGAGCAGCTCAGCCTTGGGACACCAGTCCAACTGGTCTCAGCAGCACGCTTCTGTTGGAAAGGCACAACTCCCTCTGCTTTGAAAATCCCTGTTTATAATCCCAGTCCAGCTTTCACTCCAGCAGCAGGGACTTTTGTTTTGGCCTGCCTATAATACTGAGGCATTTTGCTCCAGAACAAAGAATCCTGTTTTTAGCAACAGTCTCTATTAGTGCATATTAATGTGCTTAGCTGGTGTCATATATCTTAGCATGTAATTTATTTTAACAGTTATTTTAACACTTTCTGTCTCTGTACTGGATTAATGGCAATCTCATCCCCATCAATGAGGGGCATCTCTTAAGGATGTTTAACCCTCTATGCTCTGGTATTTAGCTCATTCTTTAGACTGTAGCCTTGAGTAAGGGTCTTCTTTTTGTACAGCAGCCTGTTCTAAGCCTACAGCTATACAAATTGAGAGATTTTATTCATGTTTACAAATATCTAAAGGGTGGGTGTGAATATGGGGCCAGTGTCAAGAAGATGGGGCCACTCTCTTCTCAGTGGTGCCCTGGAATAGGACAGGTACAAACTGGAACACAGGAAGTTCCACCTCAACAAGAGGGCAAACTTCTTTCCTTTGAGGGTGATGGAGCACTGGACCAGGCTGCCCAGAGAGGTTGTGGAGTCTCCTTCTCTAGAGACTTTTAAGACCCACTTGAATGTATTCCTCTGTGACCCACCCTAGGTGTTCCTGCTTTGGCAGGGACTGTTAGCCTCAATGACTGCTGGAAGTCCTTTCCAACCCCTACCATTCTGTGCTAAATATCTATTACTGCTATGCATCTAATAATGAATGCAAATTGAAAAGAGTTGAGAAATCATAGAATCAAAGAATCAATAAGGTTGTAAAAGACCTCAGAGATCAAGTCCAACCTATCAGCCAGCACCTCATGACTATTAAACCATGGCTTCAAGTGCCACGCCAATCCCTCTTGAACACCTCCAGGGAGGGGAATCCACCACCTCCTGGGCAGCACATTCCAATGGCCAATTACTCTCTCTGGGAAGAACTTTCTCCTCCCCTTGAGCCTAAACTTCCCCTGGTGCAGCTTGAGACTGTGTCCTCTTGTTCTGGTGCTGGCTGCCTGGGAGAAGAGACCAACCCCCACCTGGCTACAACCTCCCTTCAGGTAGTTGTAGAGAGCAAGAAGGTCTCCCCTGTGGTACGAAATGACATTTTCTTTGGATCTCTGCTGACTCAAGTTGTTCCTGTGGGTCTGTATAAACTTGCCTTTGAGCTCTGACCAGGTCATGGCCCAAGCTGTTGGTTTTTGTTAGCTAGCTTAGGACACCAGAATTTACAGCTGAGGCTTTAAAATAATCGGCTTTCCCTAGTTGCTGCCTTTCACCCCAGCAGTGCCTGCCCTCAAACACAGAGGCGAGAAAGTAGAGCAGGGGATTACAAGGGAAGCTGATGTGCCACGCACAAATATACATCGACGGCCTCGGGCTTTGACACCCAGTTATTATGCTAATGCCATGCACAGCGGTACAGTGATTGTTTGGAAAGGCAGAGTTCTTCTGGGAGTGGGGCAAAAATGGATTTGATTGTTCTCTCATAAGGCTCGTCCGGTGAACTAGAGTAATGAGCCCAGGCTAATCATAGTATCATAGTATCACAGTATCAGGGTTGGAAGGGACCACAAGCATCACCTAGCTCCAACCCCCCTGCCATGGGCAGGGACACCCCACACTAGATCAGGCTGGACAGAGCCTCATCCACCTGGGCTTAAACACCTCAGGGACCGGGCCTCAACCACCCCTGGACAACCCATTCCAGGCCTTCACCACTCTCATGGGGAAGAACTTCCTCCTCACGTCCAGCCTGAATCTCCCCACCTCCGGCTTCATTCCAATCCCCCTATCCTAGCACTACCTGAGATCCTGAGAAGTCCCTCCCAGCCTCTTGTAGGCCCCCTCAGATACTGGAGGCCACAATGAGGTCACCTCAGAGCCTCTCTTCTCCAGACTGAACTCCTTCAGTCTGTCCTCACAGGAGAGGTGCTCCAGCCCTCTGATCATCCTCTGGCCTTCTCTGGACACCTTCCAGCACCTCCAGATCCCTCTTGTAATAGTGGCTCCAGAACTGGAGGCAGTACTCCAGGTGGGGTCTCAGCAGAGCTGAGTAGAGGGGGAGAATCCCCTCCCTTGACTTGCTGGCCACACTTCTCTGATTGGCCTTCTGGGCTGCAAGTGCACAGTGAGAGCTCCTGTTGAGCTTCTCGCCCACCAGCACCCCCAAGTCTCTCTCCTCAGGGCTGCTCCCCAGACAGTCACTGCCCAGCCTGGATTTGTGCCTGGGATTGCCTTGACCCAGATGCAGGACCCTGCACTTGGTCTTGTTGAAGCTCATGAGTACTTGACTGCCATGAGATCTGTAGCCTATACCTTGCTTTCCAGAGATGTGGGAGCTCCTTGAAGCATAACCATGTTGGTTGATTAGATGCCCTTCATTCTCATCAGTTGGGAGCCTGCATCTGAGAAACTGGAGAGGGTGAGCAGTGTCAAGCCTCTCGTCTTCATGCTGAGTGGCATGAAGCTACCCAGCCACCAAGTGGCATTTGCTCAGACAGGAGACTTGCTGCATGCATCTGGTCCTTGGGCATAAGCTGAACCTGATGGCATCAAGTGGACTTCACAGTTGTAAGTGGTGGCTCAAAGCCCTTCCTCTACATGGCAGGGGACAGCTGTTGAGATTCCAGCCTGTGTTCTGGTGCCAAAGCTGGAAAGCAAATGACATAGCTGAGCTGGTTCTCTACTTTGCTGCAGAATTCTTGGAAAACTATTTAGCATTAAACCAACCTCCAGACAGGAGAATCAGCACATCTTTCATTCCATGTGAGAGGGTAAGGCAGCCTATTGCTTTATCTATCCTTCGGTGTGTATCTTCTCTGTCTCTCTCCTTTCACCCCACCATATGTGGCATACTGGATGTGCTGCCTCCCCTTCCTGTTTTCTGCCCCCAGGTGGTTGTGAGCTTGAGAGTGATGTCTAGTAACGCTCTTTATTGCACATGGTACAGAGAAATATGAGGATGGCAGCCCTACAGGAGCAGATGGCATCACATGCCCGGATCTGTTTCCTCAGACAAAGTAGGATACTGCAAACTGGTGTTCACTTCACTTGGTAACATCTCCTTGAAATATCGGTGGGTGCTGCACCGTGTGGAGAAGCAGGCAAGCTGTTTGTGACAAAGGCTCACGTGGGCTGGGTGTAGTGAGGGCATATAGTGATGGGAATCCTACTCATTTCTAGTAGAGTGACATTTGTCAGAGGAGAAAACAGGATGCTAAAAGAAGTCATAAGAAAAAGGAGATTTCTCTACACCCCACAGCACACAGGCATCCAGCAAGGATGGCCAAGAGTAAAGGGAATTGCTGCTTCGGAGGACTCACACATGGACCCAGCGCAGACACCTCATCCACAGACTGCAAAGGCTCAGTTTCCCTTGAAGGTGCTGGGGCTTGGAAACACACAGTAAATCTCTCCAGGTGATTAGCATGCCTGCTCAACAGGGTTTGTAGCGGCTTTGGTGGGCATCTGGCCCCCAGGCCAGAGCCAAACCACCATACAGTAGCAGAATGACTCTTCACCGACTGCCTGCCTGTCGGACCAGCAGGTAGGAGGAAAGGTGGGGCATAAAGAGCATGAGCAGGGAAGTCATTGTGCCCCTGTACTCAGCACTGGTTAGGCCACACCTTGAGTCCTGTGTCCAGTTCTGGGCCCCTCAGTTTAGGAAGGACATTGAGACACTTGACCATGTCCAGAGAAGGGCAGCGAGGCTGGGAAGAGGCCTCAAGCACA
Source organism: Colaptes auratus (assembly GCA_015227895.2). Classification (NCBI taxonomy): domain Eukaryota; kingdom Metazoa; phylum Chordata; class Aves; order Piciformes; family Picidae; genus Colaptes; species Colaptes auratus. The sequence continues at coordinate 9,884,748 of CM037635.1, read as the reverse complement.
AGCCCTGTGAGGAGAGGCTGAGGGAGCTGGGGTTGCTTAGCCTGGAGAAGAGGAGGCTCAGAGGAGACCTCATTGCTCTCTACAACTACCTGAAGGGTGGTTGTAGCCAGGAGGGGGTTGGTCTCTTCCCCCAGGTAACCAGCACGAGAACAAGAGGACACAGTCTCAAGGTGTGCCAGGGGAAGTTTAGGCTCAAGATGAGGAGAAAGTTCTTCCCAGAGAGAGTAATTGGCCACTGGAATGTGCTGCCCAGGGAGGTGGTGGAGTCACCATCCCCGGAGGTGTTCCAGAGGGGACTGGACGTGGCACTTGGTGCCATGGTCTAGTCATGAGGTCTGTGGTGACAGGTTGGACTCGATGATCTTTGAGGTCTCTTCCAACCTTGGTGATTCTGTGATTCTGTGAAAAGACCAAGGCTATCTCTTCGTGGGAAGAGGATTCACTAAGGGGAGAATAGAGGGAAAGATTGATGAACCATGTGGAGGAGATAAAGGATTGATTAGACCAGGGAAGGAAGGGAAGATCGGCAGCTCAGGGGTGTCAGAGGCAGGAGGCCTTGCAGGGTGGCAGCCCCAGGAGCCTTCCTCCTCCAGCCCTGCCGCACCCCGTGTGACGATGCTGTCCCCTTCTGTCAGGCAGCGGTCTGCATCACTGCAGCCTGCTGGCCCACCTCCTCCACGGGAACGCCTTTCTGATAATTACCATTTCTCAGAACTATTTTGACTGTTTAAAAAAAAAAAAAAAGGCTTTAAAAAAAAAATAAACACAAGCTGATTAAAAGAGCCTACTCATTAGCATAAGCTCCTTGCCGTTCAGCCCTCTTCCTAATTAAAAGCACTCATCTGTGGAGACCTCGATTCTCCCCCGTCCTCTGGGCTAGCTGTTTGGGCATTTTTCCCTGGCACTTTGCTTTATTTTGCCTCATCTTCCTTTTTACTAGTTTCCTCTCAAGCAGCTTCCTGGCAACAGCAGCAGAGGATTCAGGCAGGTGGAGGCTTAGGTATTTAGTGCGAGATGAAACCAGATGAATTTGTTGTTGTTCCTTAAAGCATCATCTTCTGCTTATCTCTGCTGGCTTGGGAGCAGGGTACCGTGTGCTGGCTCCTGGGGTCACAGGAGATGCACCTCCCGTGGGAGCAATCTCCAGTCTCAAAAGCTTTAGGCTGGTGGCATGTTTGGCTGGCAGCTCTGTAATGCAAATCCAGGGACGCTGGTGGCTATGTAGCATGCAAGCAATGCTTTTCCTCTCATTCTGCAGTAAGCCAAGATCCCAGCAAGGGATCATCTGCTACTGTGTGGTGGGGAGGGCAGCTTTAGTGGCGAGATGCAGAGGTCCTGAGCACATAGAGGCTTGATGGCTCTCAACATGTGTAGCCCTGGCACTTTGGGAAATTCCAGCAAAAAAAAAGAAGCCTATTTTCTGTCTCTCTTAGTGTCCCCCAATGGCCTTAATTAAATAAAGCAGCCTCCTTAATTCCTTCCCTTGGTGCCACCCATTTCTAAAGCGGCTGCAGCATTTAGCCCTGAAGTGGCATTTATGAGCTGAGGACTCTCGCCCAGGGGGGTTCTGAAAACTTGAGGGCCCTGAAAATCTTACTCAACACCTTCTCAGCTTTGGTAATTAAAACTCTGCTTTGCCCTGGTGAGGCCTCATCTGGAATCCTGGGCTCCCCAGTTCAAGAAGGACAAGGAGCTACTGGAGTGAGTCCTGAGGGGAGCTCCTAAGATAATGAGGGGTCTGGAACATCTGTTTAAGGATGAAAGGCTGAGAGAGCTTGGGCTGTTTAACCTGGAGAAGAGGAGGCTGAAGAGGGATCTCATTAATACTTTTCAATAACTAAAGGGTATCAGCTTCAGGAAGATGGAGCTAGATTTTCTTCAGTGATGTCCAGTGACAGAACAAGGAGCCATGGACACAAACTGAAACCCAGGAGGTTTCATGCAAACAAAGGGAAAAATTTCTTTCCTTTGAGGGTTGCAGAGCACTGTAATAGGCTGCCCAGAGAGGTTGTGGAGCCTCCTTCTCTGGAGGTATTCAAAACCCTGCTGGACATGTTCCTGTGTGATTTACTCTGGGTGCTTCTGCTCACACAGAGGAGGGTGGACTAAATGATCTTCAGCGGTCCCTTCCAACCCCTACTAATCTGTGGTTCTGTGCATGGTATTTAAACTGTCCCACATCAGTCTTGCCCTGTAGCCAACTTGCTGAGGAGAAGTTCACATCTGTGGAGTGGATGGATTGTTCACTAGTGCTCTGCAAGAGCTCAGTAAGGGAGAAATGTGCTTGCCTGCATGGACCCAGAACAAGTCCAAGTGTGAGAGGAGGAATTTTCTCCAGACAATGTTGTTTAGAAGTCTATTCACTGCTAATATCTTTCTGTGCTGTGAAATGATGGCAAACCTTGAACTACTCCAGCAACTGTTTGCTTTCCTAAGGAAAAATTCTGTGGTTCACCTGTGAAATATGGCAGATGACTGCAGTCAGCAAAAATCTGGTTTCTTCATTTAAGGACCTCTGTCCTCAGCTACAGTCGTGCGTCACTTGGTGCCAGTAATGAGGAGCGGGTTAAAGGCTCTGCTCACAGGGATGGCTTGGTCGTAAGTTTTTGTCTAAGCAAACTCAGGCTGGCTGGCAGTGACCAGTAACACATCAGGGCAATATAAGGAGACAGCAGACCTTTTCCTCTTCCATGTTTCCATCTCATTCCCACTATGACAAGGCTGCAAAAAGGTTGGAGTAATTCCAGGTCGCACGGGAACGGTCTCCAGGTAGCGGGGTCATTTGGCTTTATAGCACCTTTTTGTCCTAGAGCAAAGTCTAAGGATTGGAGCTGGGACCAGGCTTGGCTCAATATCCCTGCTCCCCATGCTTTTCAGTGTCTCATGCATAGCCCTGCAGGAGCTGACACAGCTATGGAAAAGTGAGATTGGCGTCTGATTTGCGTCATGCCTCAGCAGCTATAGCCTGACTGCAGGCTTATTCTTCCTGGGGTTCCTCCAAGAGCCAGAAAAGAACAGCTGATTTTCAGATCCAGAAGGGATTTGAGATAGCTGGCAGGTTAGATACTGGGGCTAATAGTCCTCTCTTTCACATCAACTCTGCACTGGTGGAAGTCCATTGATTATAACGAAGTGATGCCCGATTTACCATGACGGTCAGAAAAGCATCAGGTTTAGTTTAGTTATTTCCTTTAGCCCTGTGCAATGAAACCCATCTGAGCTGGAGGATGTCACAGTCACATGAGAGACTTATTCCAGTGAAAAGAGCTGCCCTTTCACATGGACTTTTTATACTCCAAACCCCACCCTTCACTCCACCATCCTGCTCCACCGATGTGCTCCACATGCCCATCTCCTTTGAGCTTGTGTGTGCTGCACTGTGGTCACCAGTAGATATGATTGCACATACTTGGGGGTGGATGGTGTTGGCTCTTGCTTATACCACAGCACTTAAGATATAACTTGACAGAAGTTTGTGGCACTGCAGCAGTCAGGCCCTGGGAATGCATTCAGCCAAACTGTGGCTGCAAAGTCACATTTAAAAGGTCAGGAGCAATGTTCTCAGCTCTCGCTTTCCACCCTGCCATGGATCTGCTCCACTTGCTTGACTGTCATTTCAAAGCTGTCAGCCAGGCTAAGGTCTTGCCTGAAATTCTGAAATAACCCCGAAGTCAACAGCCTGAATAGCCTGCAAAGGTCAAGGCACTGCCTTGGTTCTGAGGAAGGGCCAAAGTCACTCATGGTTTCACTGGGTTGATTCATTAACGTTACACCAAGACGGCGTCAGCTTAAGGTTGTGGCTCCACATTCTCAGTCAATAACCTAGCCTAGCCTTTGCAAAGACAGGGCATGCTACCATGCTGCTTTCATCATCAGGGAAACTGAGGCAAGGAGTCCAGAGCAGGAGCAGAGCTGGCACTGACCTCTCCAGGATGCCAGAGACTCACTCTGGTGTGCTGCTTTTCACCAGCAAAGTTCCTGGTGTCCTACAAAAGAAGAGCCAGCATCCTTATCCCCACATTACAGTTACAAAAATCCAGGGAAGGAGCTGCCAGGGCAGCACAGTGTGTGCTCCAGAGCTGCCCTGATACAACCAGCAGTCAGACACAGCAGGCATTAGGCTAAGGCTGTACTATTCTCCAGCTCTGAAATCTAAGGAATGGAATGGAATGGAATGGAATGGGATAGGATAGGATAGGATAGGATAGGATAGGATAGGATAGGATAGGATAGGATAGGATAGGGTAGGATAGACCAGACCAGGTTGGAAGAGACCCCTGAGATCATCGAGTCCAACCTATCATCCAACACCATCTAATCAACTAAACCAGGGTACCAAGCATCCCCATCCAGTCTCTTCCTAAACACCTCCAGTGATGGTGACTCCATCACCTCCCTGGGCAGCACATTCCAATGGCCAATCACTCTTCCTATGAAGAATTTCTTCCTAACATCCAGCCTAAACCTCCCCTGGTGCAGCTTGGGACTGTGTCCTCTTGTTCTGGTGCTGGTTGTTTGAGAGAAGAGACCAACTCCCACCTGGCTACAACCTCCCTTCAGGTAGTTGTAGACAGCAAAGGAAGGTGTGTGCATTCTTTTGTACATGCAAAGGAGTATGTGGTCACTGCATGGACACAGTGCACTTATGGGTAAGTGTGGACAAGTTAACCATGACACAGCAATGTGCCCTCAAGACCAAGGAGGCCAGTGATATCCTAGGGTGCATCAAGAGGAGTGTGACCAACAGGTCAAGGGAAGTTCTCCTGCTCCTCAACTCTGCCCTAGTGAGACAAACTCTGGAGTATTGTGTCCAATTCTGTACTGCCTTGTTCAAGAGAGACAGAAAGCCACTGGAGAGAGTACAGCAGAGGGCCACAAAGGTGTTGAGGGGACTGGAGCATCGCGCTTATGATGAGAGGCTGATAGACCTGGGACTATTTAGCCTGGAGCAAAGAAGACTGAGGTGGCATGTTATCAATGTTTATAAACATCTAAAGGGTGGAGGTCAAGAGGATGGGGCCAGATTCTTTTCAGTGCTGCCCAATAACAAGAAATAGAGCAACTGAAACCCCGGAAGTTCAGCCTAAAAATGATGCAAAACTTATTTCCTTTGATGATGCCAGAGCAATGGAACAGGCTGCCCAGAGACTTGGAGTCTCCTTTGCTGGAGACTTGCAGAACCCACCTGGATGCAATCCTGTGCAATCCATTCTAGGTGATCCTGCTTTAGCAGGGGGGTTGGGCTAGATAACTCCCAAAGGCATTTTCTAACCCCTATAACTCTGTGATAAGTGGGGACAAAAGGGAGGGAAACCTTTGACAGAGGGGAGGTGGTTTTGCTTTTGCTCAGTCTCAGCAACTCTCTGCACATGTCAGCTCTAGCATCCTTCTCAGAAGTGTGAACAATGTGCAGGTGTTCATCCCTCTCTCCTCCAAGCATGGACCAGATGGGGCTGCTGTTTTGTAAGGGAGTGCATTCCTGTCATGAAGGGGCACGCAGAGTGCTATGTGCCCACCAGCCATGACAGAATCAGCAGCATCTTCATGCTGGATCTTGCTAGCACAACCTCAGAATTAGGAAGTGAAGGTTACATGGGAACAAATTCCTTCCCCCTGCTGCAAGAGATACATGAGTCCTGCTGCTCAAATTCTGTCTGAATTTTGACCTGGAGACAGCAAAGGCTTTTCTGGGCAAACAGTCAGGAATTCACTCTTGAGTTTCACCACAGGATCTGTCTGACTTTGTTTTGCTGAGTGTGAAACCATGTTGTTCTGACCTTACAGAAGCTGAGGGGAAGGTCTAGTACTAAAGACTTGGTTTTTTACTGGGGTTTGCAGAAGTCTGAAACAAGCCATCACAGTGACCAGGTGCTCTGGAGGGGAAATGCAGAGCTGATGTGGAAAGCTGCAGAGGATTTTACAGGTCAGGAGTTTAGAATCTAGGCCATAGAGTCTTTGCTGTTTCAGGTCATATGTGAACTTTCCAGCAGAGCAACAACATCTCTTCCTGACCCACTGCACTTAAATACTACAGTATTAACTCTGGAATATACAGTTATTTGTAGATAGATGAATCATCCAGAGAAGGAGATGTATTATTTGCTATCTAGAGTCAGCAGTCCCCATGGGCATCCCTGTATTATTTTTAGGGACCTGTGATGGATGGAAAAGTAGGTTGCTGTCTGCAGTGAGGCAGTTCTGGTTATGGGAAACCTCTAAAGTTCCCAAACTGCAATGTCTGAAAAGCAGTGGGTGCTACAGGGTGGGTGCTTGGTAATGTAGGTGCTCTTAATCTCATGGTTTTGGACAGACTGCCCATTTTCTGTTCCCTCATGTGCTACATTCCTGCATACTAAGAGTAAGGAAATTAGGTGGACCTAACAATGCTAAAATTCAAAGTCACTTCCAGAGATGGATTTTGATCTAAATATTTGTGTCTGTACAAAGAAAGCTTTTCTTTCTTGTTCAAGTCTTTCTGAAGTTCTGGTTTTGCTGCCTTGTGCTGGGCCTTCAGCTTCTCTTCTCTTCCATTCAGCAAGGCTGTCTGCTTCCTCTGCTGCCAGGCAGTTCCTCCATCTCTTACACAGGCTTACTTCCCGCCCTTTCTGCTAACAATCAGCTCTCACTCTACTCTGTCTACAGAGATGGGACTCAGTTTTGAGGGACAGAAATAATTAAGCAGTGAACGGAGAAGTCATAGAATCAGTAATGTTGGAAAAGACCTCCAAGATTATCAAGTCCAACCTGTCACCACAGACCTCATGACTACTAAACCATGGCACCAAGTGCCACGTCCAAGCCCCTCTTGAACACCTCCAGGGATGGTAACTCCACCACCTCCCCGGGCAGCACATTATAACAGCTAACAACCCTCTCAGTGAAGAACTTTCTTCTCACCTCCAGCCTAAACTTCCTCTGGTGCAGTTTGAGACTGTGTCCTCTTGTTGTGGTGCTGGTTGCCTGGGAGAAGAGACCAACCCTCTCCTGTCTACAACCTCCCTTCAGGTAGCTGTAGAGAGCAATGAGGTCTCCCCTGAGCCTCCTCTTCTCCAGGCTAAAAAATCTCAGCTCCCTCAGCCTCTCCTCATAGGGCTTGTGCTCGGGGCAGGCTCTGATCCTCTACTAGTGTGCTGCAGTTGCTAGTACTGGCTCCAAGAATCAACTCTGCAAAGGAGTCTGTCCTCTTTTTCAGGGATCTGAGTATTTTCCTTACTTAGGCTATCGAAAAAGAAGCAAAACAAAACTAAACTCGTAAAACAATCCCAGTCGAACACCAAAACAAAAAGCCTGACATCAGATCTAATTAATAATAATGGAAAAGCCAATTTCACAGCCCATTACCCCTCATAGCCAGGTGGGGGGGGTAGGAAGGTGAGGAGGAGGAGGGCCTTGAACAAACATGGGCGGGTGTGTTTGTGGACCTGGTGAAAGAGATGGGACAGCGGTGGCTCACGGAGTTTTCCTGCCAGAGGTATAGCTTTAGGCTCCATTAAGCCAGAGCCCAGCAGAAGGTACTATAGCCAAGGGGAAAATCTTTTAAGATGTCGACAGCATCATTTTGCTTCATTAGCAGGGCTCCTGCGTGCGCCTCCTTCCCTCTCTGCTGCTGCCACGACCCCCCCCTCCCCTCCGTGCCCCCTCCTTTCCTTCCCTTTCCGTTTCGTTTAACTGAAGGCAATTCATCTCATTTTAATTAATTTTTCCTTGCAGCATTATCACCCCAAGTATAAAGGCAAGAAAGTTGTTTTTTTTAATTACAAAGCTAACGGCATTAATTACCAGTACAGCGAATGCAGCAACGCGCGGGACCCGCGCGGCGTTTGCAGGCACTGAGGCAGCGAGCGACCGTGACAGCAGCAAAGGGCTTTGGGTTTGTCTTGTTTCTCTCTCCTTTTAATTTGGGCCTGTTTAACAGCCTCACCATGGAACAGCCTCGCTTTGGGGAAAAAAGCAGCCTGAGAGTTTTCTGTGTCCCCAGCCCCGCACTGGGGTAAGGCATCTGGAAGGTGTTGATGACGGAGTTCGGAATCAATACGGACGACCAATATGATCTGAGTATTGCTCAGTTTAATTAAGGAACCTCCACAGCTTATATAGACTCATAGTTGGCATAAGCTCATTGCTTCCCCACAACTGTCCATAAGCCCTACTGTTATAGAATAGAATAGAATAGAATAGAGTAGAATAGAAGTAGAATAGAAGTAGCATAGAAGTAGAATAGAATAGAAGTAGAATAGAATAGAATAGAATAGAATAGAATAGAATAGAATAGAATAGAATAGAATAGAATAGAAGAGAATAGAATAGAAGTAGAATAGAATAGGACTAGACTAGACTAGAATAGACTAGAATAGAATAGGACAGAACAGAATAAACCAGGTTGGAAGAGACCCTCAAGATCACAGTATCACTAAGGTTGGAAGAGACCTCGAAGATCATCGAGTCCAACCTATCATCCAACACAACCTAATCAACTAAACCATGCAACCAAGCACCCTATCAAGTCTCCTCCTAAACACCTCCAGGGATGGTGACTCCATCACCTCCCCAGGCAGCCCATTCCAATGGGCAATCACTCTCTCTGTATAGAACTTCTTCCTAACATCCAGTCTAAACCTCCCCTGATGCAGCTTGAGACTGTGTCCTCTTGTTCTGGTGCTGGTTGCCTGGCAGAAGAGACCAACCCCCACCTGGCTACAACCTCCCTTCAGGTAGTTGTAGAGAGCAATAAGGTCTCCCCTGAGCCTCCTCTTCTCCAGGCTAAGCAACCCCAGCTCCCTTAGCCTCTCCTCATAGGGCTTGTGCTCCAAACCCCTCCCCATCTTTATTGTCCTTCTCTGGACACATTCCAGCAAGTCAACCTCCTTCCTAAACTGTGGGGCCCAGAACTGGACACAGGACTCAAGGTGTGGCCTAACCAGTGCAGAGTACAGGGGCAGAATGACCTCCCTGCTCCTGCTGGCCACACTGTTCCTCATGCAGGCCAGGATGCCATTGGCCCTCTTGGCCACCTGGGCACACTGCAGGCTCATGTTCTGCCTACCATCGACCAGTACCCCCAGGTCCCTCTCTGCCTGACTGCTCTCCAGCTACTCTGCCCCCAGCCTGTAGTACATTATTGGTTAAACTACTAATATCATCTGAAGTTTTTGATCAAATGTATGCATCCTGTTATTCCAAGACAACTCTCTGTGTTTACAGCTACCAGGACTTTGCTTTAGTTCCATGCTGCTAGTACAGCACTATTTTGCTAAACTACTAGCTACTTCTACACTTATGCTAAGCATGACCTACCACTATATCAAACTCTAAGCTCATATTGCCAGATTGCTCACACTACTTATTGCTATGGTTGCCCCTGCAAAGGACACAACAGAGCATCCTTAAAGGACAGGGCTGGAAGGCACAGGGCAAAAAAAACAACAAGTATTTAGTGGATCCCTATTTCAGTCTTCAAGCATGTTTGATCACCCATTTTCAAAGACTTACAGACATGCATGATTTTACATGTGAATGTTTCCCCCTCCCAATATGCACAGAGAATCTTAGTCACCTGGTTGAGGATCTCAGCCTAATTTCACTCCTGTTTCCTAAATGGATCCTTGTGGCATGGAAGTATTTGCAGAGCTTTGAGAAGCTGAGCAAGTGGAGATGACCATAGGCAGCTAACTTCTGTGCAGCCATAGCACATGAAATGAACCTACTGCCAGGAGATGAAGGTGATCCTTTGCTTCAGCTCTGAATGCCCTGAAGCCTGAGCTCAGACCAAGAAGCATAAACTCAAGTACTTTGGGCTAAAAAGTAGGGGTGGGTGATTCTACAAGTGTTCCATTTCTTCTCAGACTCATGGTGGCAGAGAAGAATGTCTCTGCCATGAGTAGAGCCTGAGAGAGCTGGGTCTCTTTATCCTGGAAAAGAGAAGACAGAGTGGATCTTACCAATGCTTATCGAGGCTGTTGAGAGGCCTCAAGCACAAGCCCTAGGAGGAGAGGCTGAGGGAGCTGGGGGAGCTGGAGAAGAGGAGGCTCAGGGGAGACCTTCTTGCTCTCTACAACTACCTGAAGGGAGGTTGTAGCCAGGAGGCGATTGGTCTCTTCTCCCAGTCATCCAGCACCAGAACAAGAGAACACAGTCTCAAGCTGCACCAGGGGAAGTTTAGGCTGGAGGTGAGGAGAAAGTTCTTCACTGAGAGAGTTGTTAGCCACTGGAATGTGCTGCCCAGGGAGGTGGTGGAGTCACCCTCCCTGGAAGTGTTCAAGAGGGGATTGGACGTGGCACTTGGTGCCATGGTTTAGTAGTCATGAAGTGTTGGGTGACAGGTTGGACTTGATGATCTTTGAGGTCTCTTCCAAACCTTACTGATTCTATGATTCTATGGAGGACAAGAGAACAGGTGTGGCCTCTTTTTAGTGATATGAAAAAGGAAACAGGTACAAGCCAGAACACAGGAGATTTCACTTGAGCATAAGGAAAACTGTAGGAGAATCTGCTTTAGCAGAGGGATTAGACTTAAATGATCTTCAGAGGTCCTATCCAAACCTGTGATTCTGTATGAGGCATATCAAGGCCATGATGATGGGCTTCATCAAAAGTCTCCTTGTAAGGATAAGGTAAGGGTTGCCTCAATATCCTTGCAGAGGTGTACTGGCTGAGTGTGCAGGTATGTGGCTGTGCTGATTAATGAAATGCTTGTAAAGCCCAGATGTGCTTGCCTTGGTTTACTTCTTTGTCTCAGAGATCTTGTGCTGGAAATGTTCCTCAAGTTTGATTCTGTCTGCTAAACTGTGGTTCATCCCATTACTGAGATCAAAAGAGCAGGGTATGGTAATGCATGGAGTTTGACTTAGAAGATGTGGTGTAAAAAACTGCTGCATCTGACATGACATTAAGAGTGGGACAGGAAATCATGATCTGATTCAGTGTTCCTGAGACTCTCTGGCTAAAGAAAGGAAATAAAATGTCAAGTCTGGGAGAGAATGGGAGAAGGCTCCACTAAGTAGTAAACACATCATTGCAAGGATTTCTTTTTGCACTTAAAATTGTGTGCACTTCTCAAAAAAGAGTTTAAAAACGTTCCTCAGGTGTTTGTGTGTCCCTTTGCCCAGGGGGGTGGTGGAGGCACCATCCCTGGAGGAGTTCAAGAGGGGACTGGACATGGCACTTGGTGCCATGGTTTAGTCATGAGGTCTGTGGTGACAGGTTGGACTTGATGGTCTTTGAGGTCTCTTCCAACCTTGGTGATTCTGTGATTACCCTGTGAAGGAGCCCTTGCTGAGGGGGAATGAAGTCAAGAGAAGAAATAGCTGTGCCTCTGTTGAATGTGTGCAGACATAAGGATTCTGGCTTGGAAAAGGAACCTGCTTTCTCAAAGGGCTGGGCTTGTAGAGTGAGGTGAGCAGCACTGACAGTGGTAGAAGGACAACTCTCCGTTGTCCATCTTGGGCTATTAAGAGGCCTCTGCCCTGGTACATTTTATTTTCTTCTGAGCACACCAGGAGTTGCACTGCTACATGCAACATAAAGGGGACTTTGCCTTCACCAGGCATTGAGTAACCTATGGAGAGAAGGAAGGATGGCTCAGGAAAGGCTTCTCTTCAGTTAAATGGGGCCAAAAGCGATGATGCAATGTGAGGAGGCTTGCTTCTGATACTCCCTTATTCCCATTATGTTTGGGGTAATCCAGAAAGTGCTGAGGAGCAGAAGGGCCAAGCCCCCAGCTGCAATTTTCAGATGGGCTTCCTGTGCTACCTTCTGCTCTGACCTCTTTCTGGCTAAAACCTTGTCTGTTCCTGCCATGGCAAAACTCCCCTGCTAAAGGTGCAAAAGAAGTCTCACTCTAACCTAACACTCTCTGAGAGGGTAGGGAAAGCTGTATTTTTGTGGCCATGCCTTTCAGTAGTCTACAATCAGAGCCTGGATGGAGAAGGACAGTAATATGGAGTGAAAATGACCCTAATAAAGCAATATCTGTAATTTTCAAAATTCCATGCTACAGAACATCAAAAAGAGAAAAAAAAAAAGGCCTTTTTTTTTTTCTTTTTTAAAGGAACCTGAAGGAAAGAAGTTATGAAATTAAAACCCAAAGAACCAGCAGGGAAATTGCTTTTAAACCCCATTCCTTATTAGAGTCACAGGAGGTAGCACCGTACCCTCCAAATGAAAATCAAAATCAAAATCAAAACCTGGGAGCAAAAAAGGTAAGGGGGAAAGTGGTGCACTTCAATAGCAAGTGAGGTGGATTTATTCAAGTCAGAGAAAAGAATCCTTTAAAAATTGGATATTCCCTCCAAGTGATGCTAATAGGATGGAACATAAACTGCTGCACTGAGATGCAAAATAAAGATTAAGAAAAGAAAAAAAAAACCACCTGAAGAACAAACAGCTGAAGTTAACACAACCAATAATAATACATTCTTCACAAAGCAAGAGCAGGCAGCCCCAGGGGGAGTCAGTTAAGGAGGTAATCAGGATGGATGGAGATTGCAGAAAAGACTTGGCCATTACTAGACAGGAGAAGAGAACTCTGAATGCCCTGGCATGCATTTGCAGAGAAGATGACACTGTCCCTCTGGTAATGTGTGAATAATACCAACACTCTGTGCTAAATGGGGATGGACGAGAGAGCCACATTACTGTGGAGGGATTCTGTGTTGGCAGGTCCCAGATTTGATTTGCAGCCCTCCATAGAAGAATTTGTATTCCCTCAGCCCAGTACCACCATACATTCTGGTGGAAGATGCAGCAACCTGAAAAGTGCAGGTATGAGATGAGGATCTGTAGAACCAACAGGGAGACTGTTAACAAGAATACATCTCCTACATTCTGTGATTCTGTGAGTGTAATATCTGGTTGGAAAAGACATTCAAGATCATCCATCCAACCTTCAGACCAGCACTGAAGGGTCAACACTAAACCATGTCCCTAAGCCTAAGATGTACAGGTTTCAAGTCCAATGGAGGAGCAGAAGCTGATCAGCAATACATGGTAGAGATCAGAATCTGAGGACTTGGTTCATATCACATCAACATATTTAGGTGGTGGAGTCACCATCACTGGAGGTGCTTGGTGTCATGGTTTAGTTGATTAGATGGTGTAGGATGATAGGTTGGACTCGATGATCTCAAAGGTCTCTTCCAATCTGGTCTATTCTATTCTATTCTATTCTATTCTATTCCATTCCATTCCATTCCATTCCATTCCATTCCATTCCATTCCATTCCATTCCATTCCATTCCATTCCATTCTTCTCCTTCTCCTTCTCCTTCTCCTTCTCCTTCTCCTTCTCCTTCTCCTTCTCCTTCTCCTTCTCCTTCTCCTTCTCCTTCTCCTTCTCCTTCTCCTTCTCCTTCTCCTTCTCCTTCTCCTTCTCCTTCTCCTTCTCCTTCTCCTTCTCCTTCTCCTTCTCCTCCTCCTCCTCCTCCTCCTCCTCCTCCTCCTCCTCCTCCTCCTCCTCCTCCCCTCCTCCTCCTCCTCCTCCTCCCTCCTCCTCCTCCTCCTCCTCCTCCTCCTTCCTCCTCCTCCTCCTCCTCCTCCTCCTCCTCCTCCTCCTCCTCCTTCTCCTCCTCCTCCTCCTTCTCCTCCTCCTCCTCCTCCTCCTTCTCCTTCTCCTTCTCCTTCTCCTTCTCCTTCTCCTTCTCCTTCTCCTTCTCCTTCTCCTTCTCCTTCTCCTTCTCCTTCTCCTTCTCCTTCTCCTTCTCCTTCTCCTTCTCCTTCTCCTTCTCCTTCTCCTTCTCCTTCTCCTTCTCCTTCTCCTTCTCCTTCCCTCCCATTTCAATATTTTAAACCAGGTCTTTCTTCTCTACCCATTCCTCCTTCCCTTAAACTATTTTCATGAGCCCCCTTGGACTTGTGCCATGCCTGATCATATGCCCAGCTTAACTGCTAGATTGTCCCTCCCTTCTCTCCCTTTCACTTCCCTCCCCTCCACCTCCAGCCCGTGTCTGTGATCTGCATCCCAGTCACCTTCTCGCTTCTGTTCCACGTCCCCTCTCCCTTTTCCATCCATCCATCCATCTATCCATCCATCCATCCATCCATCCATTTACTTATTTATTTATTTCTCTTCCCCTGGGATGGGGAAGAAAATAAATAAATAAAAATAAAGATGCAAATTACAGGGGGGAAAATGGAGAGAAATTTAATTAAAATGTGTGTATTTCTTTCCCTTCAAGTGCTTTAGGGTGGAAGAGAAAATTGGTAAAAAAAAAAGAGCACTCAGAATAAGGTTAAAGAGCTGAAAACTGATTACATGCAATTGAAAATGAAAGCAGGGAGGGGGCGGTGGAGATGCAGCACATTGAGATAGGTAAAAGGCTCAGGGAGACTCTTGCTGGAGATGGGGCATATTTCACTGTGGGTTGCAGCCAAGCAGGCAGTGCAGTTGAGGTCTGAAACAGGGCTGCAGACACTTTGCATTGGGAGAGAGGCAGAGAGGAAGGCTTCTCACTTTGAAGAGCAATCTGGAGAGGGCACCTTGCAAATGAGAGCTGAAGAAAAAAAATCAGACAAGCAAGGACTGAGAGGTTGGGGAGAGCCATCCCCTTCATTCCAGTCTGTTTTCTAACAGTAGAACTGCCATACCCCGGGAGAGGGCAGTACTTTCGGAGTGCTGGAGGGTAGGGAGGAGAGAGAAATAAATAACTTAGGCTCATGCTTTATGCAGGATCTGCAATCATTGGTTCTGAGCTTGATCAAAGCCGCAGCTCTACGTGCCTGTGTGAATGAGGAGAGCTTGTTGGGCTGTGGAGTTGTGCATCAGCTTATTGAAAACTACCAGGCTGAAAGCAAATTTTGGAAAGGGGTTGAAGTTCCCCAGCCTTAGTGACAGGCTTGGACTGCAGCGGTCTGCCTAGGAGCCCATTTCTGATCGACCCACGGATGCTCAGCAGGGTATTCCAGCAGCTGCCTAAAATAACAGAGCACCCTTAGACTGAGAACAGGTCATTCAAGTGTAAGCTCCTTTTGCACCATAAACACGTTACAACAGCATCAGGACCATCAATAGCTTTGTGCACAAGGGGTGAGGATGGGGGCATCCCTTCAGAGCAACATGATTCATAAAATCATAGACTGCCTTGGGTTGGAAGGGACCCTCAAAGGTCATCTTCTCCAGTCCCCTGCAGTGAGCATGGACATCTTTCCAGGGGAGGTTTAGACTGGATGTTAGGAAGAAATTCTTCACAGAGAGAGTGATTGGCCATTGGAATGGGCTGCCTGGGGAGGTGGTGGAGTCACCATCATTGGGGGTGTTTAGGAAGAGACTTGTTGGGGTGCTTGGTGCCATGGTTTAGTTGATTAGATGGTGTTGGATGATGGGTTGGACACGATGATCTTGAAGGTCTCTTCCAACCTGGTCTTTGCCTTGCCTTGCCTTGCCTTGCCTTGCCTTGCCTTGCCTTGCCTTGCCTTGCCTTGCCTTGCCTTGCCTTGCCTTGCCTTGCCTTGCCTTCCCTTCCCTTCCCTTCCCTTCCCTTCCCTTCCCTTCCCTTCCCTTCCCTTCCCTTCCCTTCCCTTCCCTTCCCTTCCCTTCCCTTCCCTTCCCTTCCCTTCCCTTCCTTCCCTTCCCTTCCCTTCCCTTCCCTTCCCTTCCCTTCCCTTCCCTTCCCTTCCCTTCCCTTCCCTTCCCTTCCCTTCCCTTCCCTTCCCTTCCCTTCCCTTCCCTTCCCTTCCCTTCCCCATTCTATTCTATTGTATCTTTAACTAGGTTGCTCAGAGCCCCATCAAGTTTGACTCTAATAGCTTTGTGAATGGGGCCACCACTGCCTCTCTGAGTAATCAGTTCCAGTGTTCCACCACCCTCATAGTAAAGAACTTCTTTCAAATGTCTAATCAAAATCGACCCTGTTCTAGTTTAAAATCACTGTCCCTTGTCCTGTTGCTACAAGCCCTTCTAAACAGGTCCTCCCCAGCTTTCTTGTAGGCTCCCTTCAAGTTCTGGAAGGCCACTATAGGGTCTCCCCAGAGACTTCTGTTCCCTCAGTTGAACAACCCCAACTCTATCAGCCTGTGTCTGTAGGAGAGGTGCTCCAGCCCTCTGATCATCTTTGTGGCTCTCCTCTGGACCCACTCCAGCAGGCCCATGTCTTTCCTTTCCAGTGCATCTCCATTCTGCTCTCCTTCCAACATATGGGAATAATTTCTTGGCAGCCTGCTCTTGTAATTAAACACAGCCTTTGAAAGACCACATCTCCACTTGTATCCTACCTTAATTCCAGCCTGCCAAAGCATCTTCATTACTCAAAGCCCATGGGACACCTCATGAATTTAATTTTTAAACCAGTGATGTTATACAAGCTGCAGACCTGGCCCGTGGTAGTCACTGAAAGGCACGTTCCTTGCTGCTCTTTCTCAGGGCCATTGCTACCCACTACAGGGACTGTGGAGCTTTGTCTCCAAGCTGAAGTGAAACCCAAGCCCTCCTTTTCTTGCTTTGGCCAATAGCATTCACAGTGCATTGGCTGTGGGAGGCTCTTCTGGGCCTTTGCTGGAAGAGGGGAGAAGGGTACTGAAGGCAGCTACTGAGTTTTCCACCTTATGAGCAGTTTGAATTGTATCTGACAAAGCTTCCATCCAAAATAGCCATCCCACTCAAGTTCCCAATCCTGGCTTATCCACACAGACTCTGAATCCTCAATGAGCTCTCCTGGAAGGAGGCTTCGTGGCAAAGACAGGCTGCTCCTTCCTAGCCTGGCGTGGCAGGGATTGATGCTGTGGTTTTTATAACCCACCAAGGGTAGCTCTTCCCTTCTGCCCAGAGATATTAAGAGTCCAATTTTCCCTTCTATTTCCCATGCTTTTTAGAGTGAAAGAGAGAAAAGCAGTCCCCTTGCTGTGATGCAGAGTGATTGCTGCCATTTGACATTCACATTTATCTGCTTGGTCTTTTCATTATCTCCCTCCCATTTGTTTCTGCTCACTCTCAAGTGTCTGCTGATCCTCTCCCTTCCTCTGAGACTGGCTGTTGTTAAAACTCCTCCACTTACCTGCTCTGTATATCTTGACTTATCTGCTTGGTTCCCCTCTCCGTTCATTGATTTTTCATACCCAGCTGCTAAATGAGCAGTTTGCACCTCTTCCACAAGCATCTTCTGCTTTGCTACTGCAAATTCCTCTGTACTCCAACTAAACCAGTGCAGCTTCTCATTACAAACAGCAAAGCCAGCAGGCTTCCTATTTTTCTTACTTCTGCCCGTGTGCTGATTGTTTTAATTCAGTCAAGAGGTCGCACCACCGCTGGCTCTTCCTAGAGATGCTTCCCTAACTTCAAGCCCAATTTATCAGTCAGGATACATGGCTCATTTTTCCCAGGTGCCCCAGACCAGGAATAGCCTCTGGCTGTTACATAGCTTTTCAACAAACTGTGTCAAGAAGCAGCAAAATCCTGCCTCCGGGAACATGTTCCCTTTCTTAGTTTCATTCTCTGTTGTTATAATCTCAGTTAATGTCTCAGTTACATATAGACAGGCAGAAAGCTGCAAATTCAGATCAGAAATTCATGGGTGTTTGCCTCCCAAGGGCTTTTCTGCCTCAATTATTTTTGTGCCTCAACAACTACATAAATACATGAGGGATAAGTGGTAAATACCTTTGTAGGAGTATGAGTGTGCTTACATTTGGAGGCTATTCTGTGCCATTCAAAGGTGCTGCAGCAATGCCCAATCTAGAAGCAGGCTGTCTCCAAAGTTATTGTGTAAAGTAGGTTCTATGAAATAGGGGGTGCTGGGGAAGAGAAACTCAACATGAGTTCTATGACTTGGGGGTGCTGGTGGATGAGAAGCTCAACAGGAGCTCTCAATGCGCACTTGCAGCCCAGAAAGCCAATCAGATCCTGGGCTGCATCAGGAGAAGTGTGGCCAGCAGGGCAAGGGAGGTGATTCTCCCCCTCTACTCAGCTCTGGTGAGACCCCACCTGGAGTACTGCCTCCAGTACTGGAGCCCCTATTCCAAGAGGGATCTGGAGGTGCTAGAAGGTGTCCAGAGAAGGGCCATGAGGATGATCAGAGGGCTGGAGCATCTCTCTTGTGAGGACAGACTGAAAGAGTTGGGGCTGTTCAGTTTGGAGAAGAGAAGGCTCCGAGGTGACCTCATTGTGGCCTTCCAGTATCTGAAGGGGGCCTACAAGAATGCTGGGGAGGGATTTCTCAGGCTATCAGGGAGTGATAGGACTAGGGGGAATGGAATGAAGCTGGAGGTGGGGAGATTCAGGCTGGAGGTGAGGAGGAAGTTCTTCCCCATGAGGGTGGTGAAGCCCTGGAATGGGTTGTCCAGGGAGGTGGTTGAGGTCCCATCTCTGGAGGTGTTTAAGCCCAGGCTGGATGAGGCTCTGGCCAGCCTGATCTAGTGTGAGGTGTCCCTACCCATAGCAGGGGGTTTGGAACTAGCTGATCCTTGTGGTCCCTTCCAACCCTGACTGATACTATGATACTATAAAATTCAGCCTCTGGTGAAGGCATGCACACCCACAGGCAAAGTCCAAATTAGGTGTTTTGAATCCCATCTGTATCCACAGAGGTATCAATCCCACACTTCTCCATGAAATCAGTGCCAATTCTGTTAAACGTGACATAAATCTTCAGCTTCAGCCTCGGCTGCTGTTTGGGGAAAGAGAGGGAATAATAAAACCACGAAATGAAAAACACAACTCGTGAGCTGCACAGAAGCCTGTAAGATGACACTGTGTTTTGGAGCAAAGTGCAAAGTCACCCTGGGTAAAAGAAGACATGGCCAGAAAACTGGGCTGCTGCGTGCTTGCCACAGTTGTGCTTGCGGAAATGTTTGGGGCTTTGGGCCTTTGGAAGTGAGAAACAATGTCCTGGCCCTCTGAAAGCAAAGCACTTGCCTTAACTTCGGAATCAGGAATGAGTTTGTCTCATAGGACACGGTGTGTGCTTGTAATTGTGGGAACCTTGTGGTTCTAGAGGTCTTCTGAAATAGTTCTCTCTGCCATGAGGTTCCCTACATCAGCTCCCAGTCGAGACAGAATCGTTACATCCGGCCTCTAATACTCCCTCACGGATTCAGAAAAGCACTAACAGATGAAGTAGAAAATGAAGCAAATTCAAGCAAGCAAACAAATAAAAATTAATCAAAACCTTTCCAATATCAAGACTTGACTGTAGATTAAGAGATCCAAGAGGAATCAGCTTGTCTAGGCTTAGATTTTGCACTTCTCTGCCCTCGATCGGTTATGATGCAAGGCAAAGGGCAAGTCTCTGTGCCCAAGGCATGCAACAAAATTGTGGTGGTTTGAGCCTTAACTGGGACTTAAGAGCTCAGATGGAGGCAAGGCTGAGAAATCCCTCCCCTGCTCCCCCCCTCCTCTTTCCCAGTAGAGAGAAATAAGAAAGGGAAGGAGCAAATCCACCAAGAAATAATTTGGAGTCGGCTTGGAAGTAGAGAGGTAAAGAATTTTCTTTAAGCAATATATATATATGTGTAACAATAACAGGTAGGGTTCACAAGGGTAAGGAACAGGGATGGATGGGAGGAAAAAAGAAAAAAGAATACAAACCCAGTCTCTTTGAAGAGGTGTGGAGGTAGCAGGGAGAAGGATCAGGCCTGACCACGTGGCAGAGAAGCAGGGAGCCACCAGCAGTCCTCATCTGAGCAAAGGCAAGGCCCAAGAGAGCTAATGGCTGCAGTGTCTTCCTTTTTTAGTGCAGAACTCAGTCAGTTGCTTTAAGGATTTGTATTATTATTATTTTTCAAGTGCACTTATACTGAAGGTGTTAGAAAGAAGGTAAAGAACACAGGTTTTTGCAATGAATGGGCTGGCTGGACAGGGAGGGGGAGTGGAACAGTCTAAACTCAGTTTCCCAGGGGGGAAACCCCTTGCAGGGAGGGCACTGCTCTCACAAGCCCTCCCCGCCCCGCTTGCAGGATGGGTGTAACCCATCACAATATTGTGCCTGTTTGCTTTTTCATTTTTATGAGGGACATTTCACCATCATTGGAGGTGTTCAGGAGGAGACTCGATGGGGTGCTTGGTGTCATGGTTTAGTTGTTTAGGTGGGTTGGATTGGTTGATAGGTTGGACGCGATGATCTTGAAGGTCTCTTCCAACCTGGTCTATTCTATTCTATTCTATTCTATTCTATTCTATTCTATTCTATTCTATTCTACTCTATTCTATTCTATTCATTTCATCCAAGCAGGATCCTCTGAAGTGTTTTGGAGTAGACAGTCCCTGAATAAAAAGTCTTCTGTGTGGAGAAGTCCGGATAGAAACCTAACCAGAGGATGGCAAAAACCCTGCGTATCTGGGGTCTGCAGGGTTGGGAAAGGCTCACCAGGAGGGAGTGTGGATTTGGGAGTGGGTGAGCCTGCAGGACTGCTTGTCCCAGCACTGGTCCTCAGCTTTGCTTTCCCAACTGTGAAAGGCTGGCTGGCACTGTGCATATGTGGCTCTTAATCTTCCTTTTGCATCCCTGTTTTTGCAGTTGTCAGAGCGCCGTATTATGCAAATTGGAATTAAGCAATTAAGGCGATAATGTTTCCCTTGAAGAGTTGACAAGGCAGAAGGAACACAGACTGCTTTTTAGACAAGCTTTGGTTGCATATTTACCTAAAAAAACAAAAGCAAGAAGGAGATGGCAGCTGTACAGGCACACACCCAACTTTGTGACCAAGCCACCCTTCCTCTCTGTGCATCCCTCTCATAGTTTTCATAGTTTCAGTCAGGGTTGGAAGGGACCACAAGGATCATCTGGTTCCAACCCCCCTGCCATGGGCAGGGACACTCTACCCTAGATCAGGGTGGACAGAGCCTCATCCAGCCTGGGCTTAAACACCTCCAGGGATGGGGCCTCAACCACCTCCCTCGGCAACCCATTCCAGGGCTTCACCACCCTCATGGTGAAGAACTTCCTCCTCACCTCCAGCCTGAATCTCCCCACCTCCAGCTTCATCCCATTCCCCCTAGTCCTATCACTCCCTGAGATCCTGAGAAGTCCCTCCCCAGCCTTCTTGTAGGACCCCTTCAGATACTGGAAGGCCTCAATGAGGTCACCTCGGAGCCTTCTCTTCTCCAGACTGAACAGCCCCAACTCCTTCAGTCTGTCCTCTTACTTGTCCCATAAAACCATTGAAGTCATGGGGCAGAGGGGCTGCTTGCTTGCCCAACCTCAGCACAGGGCACTCAGAAGAAGGGGCTGTCACAGGCCTGTAATGAATTTGCATCTTAAAGAGATGTTTAAAGGTGTAACTTTGTGCCATATTGAGCTTAGGAAGAAGGGCTTTTTGTTTTGATTGCTCTTTCACAGCTTTGCAGCTCTGGTGTCGGGGGTTGAGGAGGAGTGAAGTTGCTGTCAGTCACTGGGAGGCAAAAATTCAAAGCCTGTCTGCCTGGAGGTTTTTTACTTTGTGACTTTGCAAGTATCTTGTGTGAGGTCTTCCCATCTGATCCACAGTTGAAGGTCCTCTCGTTCTAAAAGAGGACTTTCCAACTTTTCTTCATATAGACCTGCAGTGGTTTTGTGGAAGAGGAGAGGGTTATGCTAGGGAACTTTTTGGAACTTTTGTGATATCTACATCCCAATTTGTTTAAAATTGCCTAAGCTTAAGGCTGCAGTTCCCAATCATTGGGAAGCTGGGCTAACCTCTGAAAAATCCTGCTGGCAGTTGCTCTGCACCGGTGTCCCTGTTCAGCGGGTGAGGTGGTGCCTTGGAAAACTCTTGACAAGGTTTAAAGCTGGGTTTGAACCAGCATAGAATCACAGAACTGTTGAGGTTGGAAGGGACCTCTGGGAGGATTGAGTCCAGCTGCTCATCTAGACCTTGCAATCCCACCACTACTGCTAAGCCACTACTACTAAACCATGGCCCTAAACACCCTATCCACCTATCTTTTAAATATCTCCAAGAATGATGATTCCAGCACCTCTCTGGGCAGCCTGTTCCAATGCCTGACAACCCTTTCTGTGTAGACATTCTTCCTAATATCCAGTCTGAACCTTCCTTGGGGGAAACAACTTGAGGTTGTTTCCTCTTGTCCTGTCACTTGTCACACCTACCTTGCTCCAACCTCTTTTCAGGTAGTTGTAGAGAGCAATGAGGTCTCTTCTCAGTCTGAAGGCTAAAGAACCTCCATTCCCTGAGCCATTCCTCATGAGACTTGTGTTCAAGGCCCTTCACCAGCTTCTTGCTCTTCTTTGGACAAGCTCTAGCACCTCATAGTCTTTCTCATAGTGAGGGGCCTAACTCTGAACACAAATTTATGCTAAGAATCAGACCCTGAGGTACAAATGTAAGATTCTGCAAAATGGCATCATTTGAAATGTGCTTCACCCTGTGGCTGTTCACAGACTGTGCTTTGCTTCCCTGGGATGTGGCTGGTCTCACCTGCTTTGAACATAGTTCTTGACACAAGCTTAGCATTTTTGGCATTTCCTACAGGCTGCAGGAAGGAAAACAGTAGAGGATGAGGATGGGGAGTTACTGAGTTGTTGCCAGACAAGATACAGAGGGCTTGATTCACCTCTGCTCCATTACACCCAGAGAGTCACACTGGCATGAAAGGATGAATCAGAGGCAGTGACTCAGGTTCTGGCACTCTTAAGTAGTCAGCAGAAGTAGCAAGCTGAGTCCCAAGTGGTACTAATGACTGAAAGGGAGTTTAGAAAGTGTGTAGCTTAATGGGGTGTATTCCCCAGCTCACAGGGCCACAGAGGGAAGCATTCCCAGATGGAGATAAGTAGGTGATGTGGCTGAGTGACAGAGCAGTCTCATACTCTCCTATGTGGGAGTGCATGGGAGGATTTGGTTCAGCTTTAAGCCCTATCCCAAGTTGCATGAGCTACAATGAAGGCAGGCCTGCTCAGAGCAGAAGCCGAGAGGATGTTGTGAGGAGAGATAAACGCCTTTGCCCTAAGCATACTTCACTGCTCATTTTTGGGAAGAGGCTAAGGGAGGCCCTTGCTCCAAGCCAGCAGGGCTGAACTCAAGCTAAATTGCTGGGTAGGGCTATAATAAGATAGTTCTATTGGTCTGAACTCATTTGTAGCAGTCACATAGAACAAAGGTGTCCCTGTTGGCACCCATGTCCAAAGCTACTCTTTATGCCTCCATCTTGCCTGCCCACTTCCCAGTGAGGTTAGCTGAGCTTATTCTCAGTGGCAGTTGTTTGGCCTGAATTAGTGCTCAAGGAAGCATTGGTTGAATCGATCCAGATAACTCTATCTAGCCTTTGTTTAAATAAGGCCAGAGGTTCCCACCAGCTCTACATCATTTATCTGCCGTGGAGTTCAGCAGCCAAGCTGTGTTTGTGGAGAGAGGAAAAACAAACAAAAAGGGTGAAAAAAAAATCCCAGAGCAACTGAAGGTAAATGCCTATTTCTGCTTTAATTCTGGACAGCTAGAGGAAATATTTGGTGGCTGCTATCTACCCTTCCTCCCCTTAATCCCTTCTGCTTGCTTGCCTTTAACTGCTCCCTGCGGCCACACTTAGTGGCAATTCCACATTGATTCCCCATTTAACCAGCTTACCAAGGCCTGGTTTTGACTGTGATTGCTCTTTTCATGCTGCTAGATGTGGGTTGCACCACATTCCTCTCCTTCCCTCCTTCCTCAGAGAGGCTCCGGACATTGTGCTGGATGTTTTAATGAGCTTGCATTTCCATGAAAGGCCAGCTCTGATCGTGACTTGAATGGCAGCTGCCAAACAGAGCTTTTAAGTTTCAAAATCAGTGAGAAAATGGCTTTGCCTCCCATTAGAGCAGCTTGTGTATATCAGAGGCTCAGTCGTTAGGAGCAATTTCTGTTAAGAGTTGAGTACCTCTCACGATCCTTGGGAGCAAAGAATGCACTCAGGGTCTGCTCAGCACCAGTGAGGATTGGGCCTTCTGTGTGCTTTGAACTAGCATCAGCAGAGATGGGAAGAACATGGCTCCAGCTGCAGTCCCTGAAGGTTTTCTCGTTGTTCTTGTTTGCCTTGCTGATTTACCAGATACCCCCCTTCCCATATTAACATATTTATGTCTCAAAAGTTGCATTTTTTACTTTCCTGCAAAGCATCTTTCATTTTCAGAGGAGGCTGTAGCCAGGTGGGGGTTGGTCTCTTCTCCCAGGCAACCAGCACCAGAACAAGAGGACACAGTCTCAAGCTGTGCCAGGGAAGGTTTAGGCTGGATGTTAGGAAGAAGTTCTTCACACAAAGAGTGATTTGCTATTGGAATGTGCTGCCCAGGGAGGTGGTGGAGTCACCATCACTAGAAGTGTTTAAGAAGAGACTCAATGAGGCACTTAATGCTGTGATTAGATGATTAGATGGTGTTGGGTGATCGGTTGGATTCGATGATCTCGAAGGTCTTTTCCAACCTGGTTAATTCTGATCTGTCCTGTCCTATTCTATCCTATCCTATCCTATCCTATCCTATCCTATCCTATCCTATCCTATCCTATCCTATCCTATCCTATCCTATCCTATCCTATTCTATTCAAGCATGCATGCAAGCATATATAGCAGAGCCAAGCCCTGATCATGCGTGTTTCTCTCCTGAACAAAATCCATGGGCCTACAGCCTTCCCAGCATCCACTGATGTAGTATCTTAGAATCATAGAATCAGTAAGGTTGGAAAAGACCTCAGAGATTACCAAGTCCAACCTATCACCCAACACCTCATGACTAGCTAAACCACGGCTTCAAGTGCCACATCCAATCCTCTTTGAAACACCAGGGATGGTGACTCCACCACCTCCTTGGGCAGCACATTCCAATGGCCAACAACTCTCTCTCAGTGAAGAACTTTCTCCTCACCTCCAGCCTAAACCTCCCCTGGTGCAGCTTGAGACTGTGTCCTCTTATTCTGTTGCTGGCTGCAGTTTCTTTAGCACAATGCAGCTGAACCCCGTCATCAGGAAAGCAGAGTGGCCTCATTTATTTCCATTCAAATGCAGGCACACTCTTCATCTCCCTTTGGAAACAAGCTGAGAAAAGGTTCAGTGTCAGGGAAAATATAATAATAATAACAACAACAACAATCATAAGAAAGCCCCCTAAGTGTCAACTCCATATTTTCTGGGGCCTGGTTAAGTTCTCTGGAGCGTAGCACTCCATCACTTTTCTCAGCAGGGTATAATTACTCATAACTTGAAGGTTTTATCTCTAGGCTTCTTGTGCTGAAAAGGAGAAAGAAGGTAAATCTTGCATTCCACAGGAGCAGAGATGTTTCATTAAGTATCACATTTAATTGTTCCAGACTCTTACTTGACAGTAGCTGAATTTTGACAAACTTCCCTCCTCTCGTTCCTTACCTTGGCATTGAAAAGATGAAAAAAACAAATATCTGACATGTCAGTGCTGTCCATCCTGTCTCACTCTGTACCTTGGAGTGACTTGCCATCCAGCAGCAGCACTCAGGTCCTGCTAGCATGCATTTGCATGTCTGTGGCCACTTTGCATTTCTGCTCCAGTCTCCATCTGGGGGTACAAGTTCCTCCATTTCTGCTTCCAGAGGCCTCTTCTGCCACCTTAAGCCCAACCTGACGTCTCGATCCGGAGAGGGAAAGAGATTCAGGGTTTTAATGAATATTCCCGTGTTGTGAAATTAGAGGCACAAACGAGGCCAAAATATCAACAGCTAGACTATTGATTACATAAATACAGTGGATGGACATAAATAAAGTGGAGAGAGAGAAAATAGAGAAGAGAGAAGAGGAAAGGAATTATATTACCACACCCCTCACCCACCCCCAAGACAGTTTGAGTCTGTGGAGGAAAGGTAAATGGTGCTGCAGGAGATGTTGGGTCTGTAGAGAAATGGTGCTGCAGGAGATGTTGGGTCTGTAGAGGAAGGGTGCTGAGGCTTTGGCTGTAGAAGGGATGTGGTCCTCTTGGCAGCTTCTTCAGCTCCATGAGTTGCAGCAGGCAGAACTTAGGGCACGGAGAGAGGGTTTTCAGAGTCCAGGATCCGTTGTGTTGGCCCGTGAGCTTTCCAGCGGGTGGTGCTGCATTTTGCTTCTCCAGTTTTCTTCTCCAATTTTCTTCCTCTAAGCCAGTAGTTGCTCCAGTCTTTTATACAGCTTTTTAGTCCTCAGGCAAGTGTCCAGGTGTTGTTCCCCAGGATATCGTTCTGGGAAATCATCCTTAGGTAAGTGTCCAGGTATCGTTCCCCAGGAAACCTTTCTGAGTACTCAGGTGAGTTTGGGCAGCCGTCTGGATGGAGAGGGGAAGGCCTCCACCTCCTCCTGCTCCATCTACCTACCCACACACTCATTACACATCAGGAAACAGGTGGTGATTCCATTGTCCTTTCCTGGGGTATCTGATGGCTGGAAATGATCCTGTCCTGAAGGCGTGATGGCTGGGCCCTTGGGCCATTGTTGTAGGCCAGCTGCAGTCCCGTGAGCAATGTTATCTTTGCACCTTCCAAGAGTCCTTCCAGTGGCTCTGCCCAGCGCACATCAGCCATTGTCTGGGCAAGCAGCAAGTGATTTTATCTTTGTTGAGTCACACCAGGAGAGACAAGCTTTAGTCTCTCACACCTGACTTGTGTCTGCTCTGTGGCATTTATAGTTGGGTCTCTCCTCTTTCTGTTCCTTTAGGACCGAGGAAAGAAGGGCAAAATGCACCTTGGAATAATAAGCATTCTGGGCCTTTCTTACATCTCCTTTCATCCAAAGGTCTCAGATCTCTTGCAACTTACAAGTATTAATAACATAAGGATTGTTCTCCCTCTGATGCTGATCAGTTTTATTATCATTGTAGTGGAATTAGCAGGCTCTTTGAAGTCTACTTAGTCTGCTTTTAGGACTGGGAGACCTTGCTTACAGATCCTAAGCAACACAGATCAGTAACTACAAACCCGGAGAGACAGGTCAAGAGCTCAGTATCCTCAGCAGAGCATCTGCCAATCCATTGATAGCAGCTCAATCATTCCTATCTCTGCAGTTAGAGAGTCAGATTTCCATGCTATCAGAAAGAGAGAGGTGTGGCTAAAGCGCTTCACCCAGAGGTCTGATGTTGATAGAAGTACCTGAGTTGTGTTTGCTGACCCTCTTGCCTTTGCCACTTGCCACCATGAGATCCTTGGGAGCTGCCCACAGAACTTGTTGCAAGATGTCTGTCCATGTGCCATGCACTTGCTCACTCAACAGACTCAGCTTTCTATTTCTCTCTTTACAATGGGCTTGTGGCCTTGAGACTGAGACCTCCCAGGGACGTTGCTGAAGACAGAGGGGTTAAATAAGTCTCAGGCTGGCAGAGTATGAAATTTCAACTCTGTTTTGTGATCTTGAGGGGTTAATCTCTGGAGAGGGGAGAGAAGATTAACTCCCCTCAAGCTGTGTTTGCCAACAAGCAGTGAGGCATCATGGCTTGGTTTCTACTGGGGTCTGAACTCCTTGTTTAGGACACCATCAGAGCCAGATGTATGTGCTAGTGAGTTAGGCTGTGCTAGGAGAAAGCAGCTGCAGCAAGGCATGGAGACTACTGGTGGAAATTTGGTCTATGTAAAGCTCTTCTGTTTGACCAAGCCCAAGAGACTTCCGAGGAGGCAGGCCTGACATTTAAATGCACTAGGTAGAAAGATCACAGATAATAAGATCTGTGAGTGTTGAAGACAGTGAGAACTGAGTCACTCCTGAATCTCATCATAAACAGCACCCAACAGCAGTTTCTCCACCGGCGTCATTTCCTGGGCCTGAGGCTGTCAAAACTATGACAGAAAGAGGAGGATTTGGTGATTTGACTTCCCTGTCTTTCTGCTCCTTTCTCAAGCATAAAAGGCAGTTCTGAGTTACCTTCCCTCTTCCTACCCCTCTTGCAGTTTCTGCATACAGCAGAACAACTTTCCTGCGCTGCATTTAACCCACTTGGGTGCCAATATCCTCTGGAGGCCAGACTCCTGTTGCCTGTGATTTAGTTTCCATGACTTGTTTTATAGCTCCAGGAGAACAAGATGAACCAAAATCCTAACCTGAGTAGAATAAGGTGCATTTTACTCTCTTCAGAGGGCTTCACAGTGGCAGGTACCACCGTGGCTTGCAGAACCAGCACAGATTCTGCTGTCCTTGACAGGGCAGAGGGAGACTTCAGGGATCAGTGCTGGGCCCCATCCTCTTCAATGTCTTCATTGACGATCTGGATGAGGGGATTGAGACAGTCATCAGCAAATTTGCAGATGACACCAAGTTGGGAGCAGATGTTGTCAGTTAGAGGGCAGAAGGGCCCTGCAGAGGGACCTCGACTGACTGGACAGATGGGTGGAGTCCAACAGGATGGCATTCAACAAGTCCAAGTGCCAGGTGCTGCACTTTGGCCACAACAACCCCATGCAGAGCTACAGGCTGGGGTCAGAGTGGCTGGAGAGCTCCCAAACAGAGAGGGACCTGGGGTTGCTGATTGACAGCTGGCTGAACATGAGCCAGCAGTGTGCCCAGGCAGCCAAGAAGGCCAACGGCATCCTGGCCTGCATTAGGAATAGTGTGGCCAGCAGGAGCAGGGAAGTCCTTGTGCCCCTGTACTCTGCATTGGTTAGGCCACACCTTGAGTCCTGTGTCCAGTTCTGGGCTCCTCAGTTTAGGAAGGACATCGAGATACTTGAGTGTGTCCAGAGAAGGGCAACAAGCTGGGGAGAGGCCTTGAGCACAAGCCCTATGAGGAGAGGCTGAGGGAGCTGGGGTTGCTTAGCCTGGAGAAGAGGAGGCTCAGGGGAGACCTCATTGCTCTCTACAACTACCTGAAGGGTGGTTGTAGCCAGGAAGAGGTTGGCCTCTTCTCTCTAGCAACCAGCACCAGAACAAGAGGACACAGTCTCAAGCTGCACCAGGGGAAGTTTAGGCTGGAGGTGAGGAAAAAGTTCTTCACTGAGCGAGTCATTCGTCATTGGAATGTGTGCCCAGGGGGGTGGTGGAGTCACCATCCCTGGAGATGTTCAAGAGGGGATTGGATGTGGCACTTGGTGTCATGGTCTAGTCATGAGGTCTGTGGTGACAGGTTGGACTCGATGATCTTTGAGGTCTCTTCCAACCTTGGTGATACTGTGATACTGTGACTTTGTAGTGCCATGACCACAGCAGGCTGCCAGTTCAAATGTGAGGTGGGCCCTGCGGGAGGGACACCACAACAGGAGAGACATAACAGGAGAGCAAGGGGAGGTGAAAGAGAGACAGCATTGCTATTTTTTTCTTTTTTTCCAACAAGAAGACTAGATAAAGAGTGACATGGAGATTTTCCTCTTTATTTATGAAAGGCTTCATCTATCAGCTGAATTGCCTTAATGTGTCTCCTAACAAGGCTCCCCCAACACACACACACCCGCTTTCCTTTGCTTCTCTGCTTTGATACTGTCACATGTTCTTCATTTTCCAGCACGTTGCATTCATTCTTTGCCTTTAAACTCCAAGGATTAAAGCAAACCAGATAAAATAAATAAATAAAGGAAATTAAAAGAGCTGACATTTCATGCTGTTGTTGGCAGCCTTTGATTTCCTTCCAGAACAAGATCATTAGTTTTTATTTCAGCTTTGAAAAAGCAAAAAACAACCAACCAAGAGATGGACAGACTGCTCTTCTTATAAATGAACTTGTCACTTGTGGGTTGTGGTATGTGTGGGGAGAAGTGGAGGAAAGAGAGACTTGTGTTGGCAGTGTGTGGAACTGCACATCAAAACTTAGAGCAAGGTAGCACCAAACCTAGTTTTGGGCAGAAAATGTCTTTTGGCTGAATTATTCATACAAGCCCCAGGACATGGTCTGAGCTGAATATTAGAGGGTGCAATGAGGGTGCAATTAGAGGGTGTAGGAGCAATGAAGACTGGGATCACACTGATGAAGGGCAACCTCAGCTACAGAGCTTTGAGTCACAGAATCATCAAGGTTGGAAGAGACCTCAAAGATCATCAAGTCCAACCTGTCTACCAAAGACCTCATGACTAAACCCTGGCACCATGTGTCACATCCAATCCCCTCTTGAACACCTCCAGGGATGGGGATTCCACCACCTCCTTGGGCAGCACATTCCAATGGCTAACAACTCTCTCTGTGAAGAACTTTCTCCTCACCTCCAGCCTAAAACTTCCCCTGGTGCAGCTTGAGACTGTGTCCTCTTGTTCTGGTGCTGGTTGTGTGGGAGAAGAGACCAACCCCTTCCTGGCTACAACCTCCCTTCAGGTAGAGTCCAAAACAAGAATTTCAGAACTCTTCAGGAGGAGACAGAATGACCCCTATTTTTGGCTCCAGCCATTGTTACAAACATGAAGACCTGTTCAAAAAATGTTGCTGTGGATCTGAGTTTATACTCAGCCTCCAGGCCCATGAGACAAAAAGTCTCATCCATCCAGGATCTTCTCCTAGGATTGAAGTTAAACTCAAGGCTGCTGAGTCTTTGCTTTTTCAAAGCAGACTGAGCTGCAGCTCCACATGCACAGCTGCAGTTGGGATCAGGGAACCTGCCCATGGACCATTTGGGAGCCCACTAGGGGCACATTTCTCACCATGAAATCGGAGGATATGTGACTGTTCAGATCCAGCCTTGACTGAGCTTTGAGCATATCATACATCTTTGGCACTGGGTGAGGCTTTACTGTGCACACAAAGTCTGAGGAGTGCCTAGAGCGAAAAAACAACCCCATGTTTGCACTCCCAGTTCCAGCCTGACTGAATCACAGAGTGCTTATAAATAAGGAGAAGGAAACTGCTGCAAGGAAGCTGATTATATGAAATTGTCCATCCCTTCCATTTCCTTTCTCCAGGATGGTTCAGGCCTACAGGAAGGCTGGGGAAGGACTTTTCAGTCTATTAGGGAGTGATAGGACTAGGGGGAATGGAATGAAGCTGGAGGTGGGGAGATTCAGGCTAGATGTGAGGAGGAAGTTCTTCACCGTGAGGGTGGTGAGGCCCTGGAATGGGTTGTCCAGGGAGGTGGTTGAGGCCCCGTCCCTTGAGGTGTTTAAGCCCAGGCTGGATGAGGCCCTGGCCAGCCTGATCTAGTGTAGAGTGTCCCTGCCCATGGCAGGGGGGTTGGAACTAGGTGATCCTTGTGGTCCCTTCCAACCCTAACTGAAACTATGAAACTATGAAACTAATCATCTGTATGTTTCCAATATGACAATTTTGGTACATCCTAATGCAGAGCTTCTTACAGATGTGGTCATATCATTGGGGTTTTTTTAAGCAATACTGCCCCACAGTTGCTATGCAATGCTGCTGAGAGGGCTTCTTGAGCTGTTTCCTAACATAAAGCCCTGTATTATAGTACTGGTAGTGTCTTGTTTGTCTTGGGCAGAAGGCAGCACCAGATGACACAACAGGGATGTCAAGATCTGCTCCAAACTAACTGGTGCAAATGAGACATATGGGACACCCTGATGTGACTGTTAGGCTCCAGGCAAATGGCTCTGTGCGTATCCTACAAATGCTGAGCTTCTCACATAATGCATTACAGTCAACTCTGACTTTTCTGCTCTTAGACATCCCAACAAAATTCCTCTTGGATCTCTTACTTCAGCAAATGTGTTGACATGGAAGGGTCCCCATGCTTGTGGTGTCTAACAGTAGAAACTCAAAGGCAAGGCATGTGTTCAAGCTAACCTCCAGAAGGGCCAGAACAGAATCATAGAATCAATAAGGTTGGAAAAGACCTCAGAGATCATCAAGTCCAACCTATCACCCAACACCTCATGACAACTAAACCATGGCTTCAAGTGGCACATCCAGTCCCCTCTTGAACACCTCCAGGGATGGGGACTCCACCACCTCCCTGGGCAGCACATTCTGAGGGCTAACAACTCTCTGTGTGAAGAACTTTCTCCTCACCTCCAGCCTAAACCTCCCCTGGAACAGCTTGAGACTGTGTCCTCTTGTTCTGGTGCTGGTTGCCTGGGAGAAGAGACCAACCCCCTCCTGTCTACAACCTCCCTTCAGGTAGTTGTAGACAGCAATAAGGTCTCCCCTGAGCCTCCTCTTCTCCAGGCTAAACAACCCCAGCTCCCTCAGCCTCTCCTCATAAGGCTTGTGCTCCAGACCTCTCCCCAGCCTCATTGCCCTTCTCTGGAATGATGCAGTGCAGCTGCCTGGGGCTCTCCACCATGTGCTACCTTTTCCAGCCAACAGGACAAGCAAGACCTACACATCCATTTAGCATGCTGGGAGTTAACAGCAAACATCACGTTCCCAGTCCCACTGGCTGCACAGCTGCACCAAAACACAAATCTGGTTTCCCAGCAATTGTCCAAAATAAATGTCCCTGTGGTCAGCTCAGTCATGACTAGGGAAAAAATATGTAGGACACATCTCTAGGTTTCATTCATCCCTGAACTCACATGTATTGTGCAGCTGTTACCTTAACCAGATACAGAGACTTAATGAAGTTAGGGTGACCTGCAGAAGCATAGCATTTGAGAGCAAAGCATTCTGGGGCCGGAGCTGCAAACAACATTTCACTCCTGACGTTCTGCATTGCTCATAGAATCTGCACATTGTGGATCCCTATCACTCTTCCCTTCTTCCTCCCCACACAGGCTAAAGAATCAGCTTTTGGGGGCTGGAAATATTCCAGGGAAAAGGCATTTCCAGAACTTACTCCCACAGGCAAACAGGTTAACCCACGCTCCTCTGTAGCATTTTATAGGGAAAGGATCAGAAAAAGAAAGCTTTCTGCATATTTGTAGTTTTCCCTGGCACACCAGCACAAGCACTTGCCATTCCCCACTCTGTGCAACGTATCCCAATCATCCACCACCCTCTACACATTACCTCCCTCTTCTCTCACTCCTGCTGTGAGTCATGGGAGTGCCCTTACTTGGATTTAGTGAGCATTCATTCCTATTGAGACCCCACTGGTGTTCAGTTCTGGTGCCCCAACACAAGAAGGACATTGAACTCCTGGAGCAGGTCCAGAGGAGGGCCACGAAGATTATCAGAGGGCTGGAGCATCTCCCCTATGCAGACAGGCTGTGAGGGGTGGGTCTGGGAGAAGAGAAGGTCTTGGAAGAACTTACAGTGGCCTTCCAGTACCTGAAGGTGGCCTATATGAAAGCTGGGAAGGGACTTTTTACATAAGCTTGTAGTGATAGGACAAGAGGGAATAGATTTAAACTGGAAGAAAGTAGGTTTAGACTGGGTATTAGGAAGAGATTCTTTACATTGAGGCTGATGAGACACTGGAACAGGTTGCCCAGGGAAGTTGTGGAAGCCCCCTCTGTGGAAGTGTTCAAGGCCAATTTGGACAGGGCTTTGAGCAACCTGGTTTAGTGGGAGGTGTTCCTGCCAATGCCTAGATCATCTTAGATCCTAGCTCATCTTTAAGGTCCCCTTCAAGTGAAGCCATTCTGTGATTCTGTGATTATTGACCCTCCGGACCTGTGTTCATCTTGCCTTGATAAATGATATTTATTCATACCCTTGAGCACACCCAGCTGCACCCTCTCAGCATGCTTCTACTGCTTCCATTTCCCCATACCACACCTGCATTTGCTTGCAAGCACTCTGCCACACAGTCCCACACACTGTCCTCTTCCCAGTATTTATTTCTGTGCACATACAATGCCCATCCCTGGGGACTGACTTCTGCATTTGCCTTTGCAGTGATCACAGGGAAACTGAGAAGAGTATGACAAATATTAACCCAAAGCTATTAGAATGAGCTGTTCCTACAAGGCTCTGCATGGCAAAAGCTGCAGAGAGGTGGTTCTGATATCCTCTTTGTCACTTCTCTGGAAAGTCCCCCAAGGAGACACACAGAGCTGTGAGCCATTTGTAGAGGTCATGATGCAGAAAACCGGAGGGGGCTGCTGCCTGGGCAGAACATTTGTTTACATTTAAGAGCTTGCTGGTTCACTCTGATGCTGGAGATGTTAGGCAAGGGCTGCTGTCTTCCTGCAGCTTCTACATGGAGGTTTGTGGTCTTTCTCATTTCCTCTGCTGTTGGGGGTCAGCTCCTGAGCATGCTTTATTTGTTTCTCAAATCCCTGGCTGGACAGGAGATGAAGCATCAGTCCGAGGCGGCAGTGGCACATGTAACTCAAAGTGGCTTGCTCAGCAATCTCCACATCACATTTAAATGCATTTCATCCTGACCAGAACAAGATCAGTGATGCCAAAGACAAAGCTCATTTCATTATCCAGGAAGACAGCAGCCAGCTAGGATCTTCCCTGTGCTACTCTCTGCCTAAATTATTCTACTTTGAGGTGAGAATAGGGTCCAGACTCCATAGCCTTCCTGACTACTGGCTTCCACACTGAAACTGACTGTCTGTCAGACTCCTGGGTCTCCAGGATGGACATTTAGGCACTGGCTCATCCTCTCAAGGCATTTCCTTTGAGTGGGTAGGCCAGGTCTCACATGGTCACTGGAATCTCAGTCATCCATGCTTTAGACCACTGTGATCCTTTCCTGACAGAGTACCTCTGGAGAACTAGTACTTGTATATGATGACACAGAGGTGGCTTGGCCTCTTGGTAGCAGACCAATTGCCTTAATCAAACTGATCTTGCAAAGCAAAAGAGTTTGTGAAATTAGATTTAGAGAGAAGGTGATGTGCCCCAAAACTTGCTTTGTTCCTGGCCATACAGCATGAACATCCTTGAGAAGACATTCTCAAGGGTGGTGAATATACTGCTAGCCTGAGACCTGGAACATCTGAATTACTTTCCACCCTCTCACAAGAATCCTGTGTGAGCTGGGGCCTCACTCAGATGCCCACCTGCCCAGACTTAGCCAGGGAAGGATTTATACCAGACCCTGGCTTCCTACATAGTCATCACAAAGAATTAAATGTTTCCCTTAGGTCTTCTCATTGCACAGCCTTTTCTTCCCTTGACTCAGAAGAGAATCAAGCTTTGCCAGTCTTAGCTAGCAGGTGACCTCAGTTTGTTTAGCTGGGATCAATGAAGCATAGGTTGGTTTGGGTTGGAAAAGACCTTAAAGATCATCTAGTTCCACCCCCCTGCCATGGCCAGGGACACTTTCCACTAGACCAGGTTGCTCAAGGGCTTGTCCAACATGGCTCTGAACACTGCAGAGATGAAACAGCAGATGACTAAGCCTGGTGCATTCAGGCAGTAAGGACCTCAGCACAATCTCTTTGCTTCAGCACCAGGGAACAGCTGCTCTGTACAGTGAGAGCATTTCATGTCCTTCCAACATGTTGCACAAAGATTAACTAATTATCCACTAGTTTTGGTGGTGCCCAGTGATAGGGCAAGGAACAACAGGTACAAGCTAGCCCGCAGGAGGTTCCACCTCAATACAAGGAGGCACTTCTTTACAGTGAAGGTGATGGAGCACTGCAATAGGCAGCCCAGAGGGGTTGTTGAGTTTCATTTTCTGGAGACATTCAAAACCTGCCTGGATGTGTTCCTGTGTGGCCTGCCCTGGGGGATCCTCCATTGGCAGGGAGGGTTGGACTTCGTATCATAGTATCAGTCAGGGTTGGAAGGGACCACAAGGATCAGCTAGTTCCAACCCCCCTGCCATGGGCAGGGACACCCCACACTAGATCAGGCTCCCCAGAGCCTCATCCAGCCTGGTCTTAAACACTTCCAGGGACTGGGCCCCAACCACCTCCCTGGACAACCCATTCTAGGGCTTCACCACTCTCATGGGGAAGAACTTCCTCCTCATGTCCTGCCTGAATCTCCCCACCTCCAGCTTCATTCCATTCCCCCTAGCCCTATCACTACCTGAGAAGTCCCTCCCCAGCCTTCTTGTAGCCCCCTTCAGATACTGGAAGGCCACAATGAGGTCACCTCGGAGCCTTCTCTTCTCCAGACTGAATGACTTGATGACCTTTTGAGGTGCCTTCCAACTCCTAACAATCTGTGATTCTGTGCTGTAGTTTGCCAGCTTTACTTTCTATGATTCAGGTGTAAAGTGCTACAAACACTACCTGGCATTTGATGGACAGGGTGATGTCTTGTCTGGGCGAGTTACGGTACGAGGTGTGATGTTTCTGTACCTGATCCAAAAGTGAGTCTCCCAGCTTTGTGGTCAGGGCTTTGGGTAACAGTCTTCTTTCAGCAGGACAATAAAATCCCTTGGTCCACAGGCTCCCTGGCAGCACCATTTTGAGCGTGCAACACTTTGCCTCTTTCCCTTCAAAGCCTGGGGGCATTTGTTGAGGCAGACTTCAGCAGGAGCAATGCTGCTTGTGAGATGGGATCACCAGCGTCAGGGTAACACGAGGCCTGATTCAGTAGTGTCACTGCGTCCTTACAAAGTGCCACCAACTCTCTACCCTGATGTTAAAGCAGCCTGAAATATTAGTTACAAATCTGATTTGTCAGGGCCAGGTTCTGCTGTTGTTAAAACGTGCAGCACATGATACAAGGGGAAGTTTTCACTTGGAGGTGATGGTGGGAAGAATATGAGAGAAGCAGAGGGCTGTTAGAGCATTGTCACTGTCTGATAAGCAATTTGTTTGTGAGCAGCTTGGGTTTTTTTCTTCCAGTGTTCTAGGGCTTGGTAAGTGCTCACTAAAAAGAGCAATTTTTAGGCCTCCAGCTGTTCTTTACAAACTGTTTGCTTCAGAGACTCATTAGTTGCTCAGTATTTGTACTCTCACGTTGGTTAACCGAGTATCATGCTAATTGTTGTCTTTCTCAACTGGGTAACTCAATTTTTCTGGGTTTGTTTGGGTTCTTTTTTAACTAAGTTATTGGGGTATGTTTTTTTTCCCCATCTGAAATGCACAGGTGTCCAAATTCAAGTGTTTCACAAACTTGTGGTTTTGTATGTAGGGGTTTTCAGGTTTCCACGTTCCATATTGAAACTTCTGGTCAAAAGGCAAGAGAGAGATGTGGTCAAAATGGCCAGTGACTTAATAGCTTCTATGATCTTGGAACCATTTTGGTCAGAGAAGACCTTTGACAGCTGGCTGAACATGAGCCAGCAGTGTGTCCAGGTGGCTAAGAAGGCCAATGGCATCCTGGCCTGTATCAGGAATGGTGTGGCCAGCAGGAGCAGGGAAGTCATTGTGCCCCTGTACTCAGCACTAGTTAGGCCACACCTTGAGTCCTGTGTCCAGTTCTGGGCCCCTCAGTTTAAGAAGGACATTGAGACTCTTGAACATGTCCAGAGAAGGGCAACAAGGCTGGGGAGAGGTCTTGAGCACAGCCCTATGAGGAGAGGCTGAGGGAGCTGGGGTTGCTTACCCTGGAGAAGAGGAGGCGCAGGGGATAGTGGTGGAGTCACCATCCCTGGAAGTGTTCAAGAGGGGATTGGATGTGGCACTTGGTGCCATGGTTTAGTTAATCATGAGGTCTTGGGTAACAAGTTGGACTTGATGATCTTTGAGGTCTTTTCTAACCTTGTTGATTCTATGATCAAGTCCAACCACTATCTATCTCTGGAGGTGTTCAGACAGGGATTGGACATGGCGCTTGGTGCTATGGTTTAGCAGTCATGAGGTGTTGGGTGACGGGTTGGACTTGATGATCTTTGAGGTCTTTTCCAACCTTGTTGATTCTATGATCAAGTGCAACCACTACCTATCTCTGGAGGTGTTCAGACAGGGATTGGACATGGCGCTTGGTGCTATGGTTTAGTAGTCATGAGGTGTTGGGTGACAGGTTGGACTTGATGATCTCGGAGGTCTTTTCCAACCTTATTGATTCTATGATTGTACCAAGCCTGGTGCTAAACCATGTCCCTTAGTACCTCTGTGCTTTTTAAACACATCTTGTTTGAGGTGAGAAAACTCTGGCCAAACCTGTGTATGGAAATCAGTTCCTTTATCTTGCATGTACCAAACAACCTCATGTCCTGACTTACTTCCTCAGGGGTGACTCTTTCTCGGGTGAAAAGGGAATAAAAGGTTAAAATGCTGCAATAAAATATGGGAACCAATTGTGGAACTTCATTAAAAAAAAATAAAATTTAGCACAGACTGGAATTACTTTATTTTTACTTTTTTTTGGCCTGTCCTAAGAATAACAAATAGTTTGCTGTCTGGTATGAATCAGCCTCTGTGTTACAAAGCATGAAACCTTGGCAGCTCACAAATTTTCACTGACACCCAGCAAGTTGTCAAGCGCTCACAAGTAGCAAGCGTCGTGAGAGCATGAGTCAAAGCTACTC
The DNA here is from genome assembly GCA_015227895.2 of Colaptes auratus. Taxonomy (NCBI): domain Eukaryota; kingdom Metazoa; phylum Chordata; class Aves; order Piciformes; family Picidae; genus Colaptes; species Colaptes auratus. The sequence continues at coordinate 9,846,735 of CM037635.1, read as the reverse complement.
AAACTCAGCTCTTTTCTTTCTGAAACTGGTAAAAAAAAATTCCTTTTGCTGTTATGTTCACCTAATCCTAGTAGACACAGCATTATGCACCGCAAGAGAAATAAAATAGGAGCCCTTGCCAGCTGCATTTGTTACTGGATCTCAGAAACCTTCCAAGGAGGATGGTGATGTGAGGACACAGTCTCAGGCTGCGCCAGGGGAGGTTTAGGCTGGAGGTTAGGAAGAAGTTCTATACAGAGAGAGTGATTGCCCATTGGAATGGGCTGCCCAGGGAGGTGGTGGAGTCACCATCATTGGAGGTGTTGGGGAGGAGACTTGATGGGGTGCTTGGTGCCATGATCTAGTTGTTCGGGTGGGTTGGATTGGTTGATAGGTTGGACACGATGATCTTGAAGGTCTCTTCCAACCTGGTGTATTGTATTGTATTGTATTGTATTGTATTATTATGTTTGCCTTTGCTTATATGCTTTTGGTGTTTTCTCTTAGCACTTCTGGTTATTAACTTTAATCACCACAGGTTGGTTGATGGTCATGTTCTGCAGAAGCTGTTGTGTAGACCTTATTCCTCCCTACAGCTACTTGAAGGGAGGTTGTAGCCAGGTGGGGGTTGGCCTCTTCTCCCAGGCGACCAGCACCAGAACAAGAGGACACAGCCTCAAGCTGTGCCAGGGGAAGTTTAGGCTGGAGGTGAGGAGAAAGTTCTTCACACAGAGAGTTGATAGCCCTCAGAATGTGCTGCCCAGGGAGGTGGTGGAGTCACCGTCCCTGGAGGTGTTCAAGAGGGGATTGGATGTGGCACTTGAAGCCATGGTTTAGTAGTGATGAGGTGTTGGGTGACAGGTTGGACTTGATGATCTCTGAGGTCTTTTCCAACCTTATTGATTCTATGATTCTGTGATTCAATGATGGAATGGAATGGAATGGAATGGAATGGAATGGAATGGAATGGAATGGAATGGAATGGAATGGAATAGAATAGAATAGAATAGAATAGAATAGAATAGAATAGAATAGAATAGAATAGAATAGAATAGAATAGAATAGGACCAGGTTGGAAGAGACCTTCAAGATCATCGTGTCCAACCTATTATCCAGCACCACCTAATCAACTAAACCATGCAACCATGCAACCATTCTATGATCATAGGAGAGGTGGAAACATTTTGGAAGCAAATTTGCATGCCTCTTAACAGAAAATTAAAAAGAAATAGACTAAAAGTGTTGAACAAATGTTGGGCTTGGTTTTACTTAGTAATTCTGCAGATCCTGTTGATGTCAAGTCTGGTTACAAACTGCAGCCTCAGATACTAAGAAATAATCTTTAGAGTCTTAATAAAAAAAAAAGTCTTCAGACAGCTGTCCAACTCTGGGAAATAAATGGGAACAATTTGATTTTAGCCATGACAATGCACAATGTGGCATTTTTTGAATCAGAAAAACTTGGAGCCTGGAAATTAAACTGTCAATGCTGGAAAGTATGGGACTGTGAAGACCAAGAAGTGTTTAATCAGTGTGTTAGGCTCACTCTCAGAAGGGGCAGGGAGCCCTGGAAGGACAAAACTCTCCAAAATGTAATTGCACAGCCAGGATGGAGGAAGGTGGATGCATGAGGGAAAAGAGCTGGGTGGACAGATGGTGGGCAGTGGGGATAAAAAATTAAAGAATTTGCTTTTCCCACCTAGTAATATATGCAGGAGGGGAAAGGCCTGTTTCCCCTAAATCATTTTCACACAAGCATCCTCAAACTGCAGCCATAACTTCAGAGGCAGAGCAGAAGCTTCCAACTCAGGCACTGTGAGCAACACGCTGCTGGCACTGTAAATGCATGGTTTCATAGTTCCTTGTGTGGACAAGAAATAAGAGCAGCAACATGAGGTGTTCCTCACACAGCTCTTTGTCCTTATTTCATATTCATGCATGCCCTGATTCTGCATTATTATTAATGGCTGGTTTGGGGCTTTTGCTATGTTGTCATTGTCCCTGATTCCCGCAGTACCCTGGCACAGGCTACAGCTGTAATCATTCATCCAAGCACCATCTTGGACAGTAATGTTTGCTCCAGTCCCACAGACAGGAATTCAATGCCCTGTATACTATGAAGCACAATGTTTTCAATGAGCTGAAACCAAGTAGTTTCCTCTGCAGACATGAGCTGTGTCTTGCCATTACAAACCCTATGGACTTACAAGGTTATCAGAGAATCATAGAATGGCTTGATTTGGAAGGTCACACAGTATCACAGTGTCACCAAGGTTGGAAGAGACCTCAAACATCATCAAGTCCAACCTGTCACCACACACCTCATGACTAAACCATGGCACCAAGTGCCATGTCCAAGCCCCTCTTGAACACCTCCAGGGATGGTGACTCCACCACCTCCCTGGGCAGCACATTCCAAGGACAAACGACTCTCTCAGTGAAGAACTTCTCCTCACCTCAAGCCTAAACCTCCCCTGGTGCAGCTTGAGACTGTGTCCCCTTGTTCTGGTGCTGGTTGCTAGAGAGAAGAGACCAACCCCTTCCTGGCTACAACCTCCTTTCAGGCAGTTGCAGAGAGCAATGAGGTCTCCCCTGAGCCTCCTCTTCTCCAGGCTAAGCAACCCCACCTCCCTCAGCCTCTCCTCATAGGGCTGTGCTCAAGGCCTCTCCCCAGCCTTGTTGCCCTTCTCTGGACATGTTCAAGTATCTCAATGTCCTTCCTAAACTGAGGGGCCCAGAACTGGACACAGGACTCAAGGTGTGGCCTAACCAGTGCAGAGTACAGGGGCAGAATGACCTCCCTGCTCCTGATGGCCACACTATTCCTAATGCAGGCCAGGATGCTATTGGCCTTCTTGGCTGCCTGGGCACACTGCTGGCTCGTGTTTAGGTGGCTGTCAATCAGGACCCCCAGGTCCCTCTCTGTTTGGCAGCTCTCCAGCCACTCTGACCCCAGCCTGTAGCTCTGCATGGGGTTGCTGTGGTCCTCTAAGATCATCTTGTTCCACCCTCTCTGCCATGGGCAGGGACAGTGGCCACTAGACCAGGTTGCTCAAAGCCTCATCCAGCCTGCTCTTAAACACTTCCAGAGATGAGGCATCCACAACTGCTCTGGGCAACCCATTCCAGTGTCTCACCACCCTCATGGTAAAGAATTTTTTCCTAATGTCTAATCTAAATCTACCCTGCTCTAGTTATAAAACATTTCCCCTTGTCCTATGTCCTTATAAAAAGTCTCTCTCCAGCTTTCCTGTAGGAGTCCTTCTCTAGTTCCCATCTCTATTCTATCTGATCTTAACCCTAATGTTTCTCTTCAATCTTAGTAGAGCACAGATTGAGATGCCTGTACCCAGAATAACATTGTTATAAAGTCCAAACATGAATGTGATTTTTCCTCACTCTGCTTCAACCTGGAGTGCTGGTTGACAGCCATCTGAACATGAGCCAGCAATGTGCTCAGGTGACCATGAAGTCAAACAGCACCCTGGCCTGTATCTGGAATAGTGTGGCCAGCAGGAGTAGGAAAATGATCATGCCTCTGTACTGGGCACTGGTGAAGCTGCACCTTGGATACTGGGTTCAGTTTTGGGCCCCTCACTACAAGAAGTGAGGGGCTGGAGTGTGTCCAGAGAAGGGCAACAGAGCTGGTGAAGGGTCTAGAGAACAAATCTTATGAGGAGCAGCTGAGGGAACTGGGGTTGTTTAGCCTAGAGAAGAGGAAGCTGAGGGCAGACCTCATTGCTCTCTACAACTACCTGAAGGGAGGTTGTAGTGAGGTGGGGGATTGTTTTCTTCTCCCCAGTATCAGGTGACAGAATGAAAAGAAACATCCTGAAATGCCAGGGGAGAGTTAGATTGGCTGTTAGGAAACATTTCTTCATAGAAAGTGTGGTCAGGCATAGGACCAGCCCAGGAAAGCAGCAGAAACACCTTCCCCAGAGGTGTCCAAGAAATGTGTGGACATGGCACTTTGGGACATAATTTAATGGCCATGGTAATCTTAGGCTGATGGTTGGACTTGTTGACCTAGAGGTCTTTTCCAACCAGAACAATTCTGTGGTTCTATGATTCCATGTGATGCCTTTAAAGTTTGGTGGATTGGAAGACCTGTATGATTTGAAGGGGAGGGAGCTGAACCTGAGGTGTTTTACCAGGGAACTACAGGCCAGTCAGTCTCACCTCTGTGCCTGGAAAGATCATGGAGCAGATCCTCCTGGAGGCACTACTGACTCAGAAGAGTAGTGAAGAGGTGATTGGGAGCAGTCAGCATGGCTTTGCCAAGGGCAAATCCTGCCTGACAAACCTGGTGGCCTTCTCTGAACAGGTCACGACATTAATAGCTGAGGGGCGAGCAACTGATGTCGTTTACCTGGACCTGAGCAAAGCCTTTGACACTGTCCCACACCACATCCTGGTCTCCAAGCTGGTGACACACGGGTTTGATGGGTGGACCACTAGATGGATAAAGAACTGGCTTGATGGCCGCACCCAAAGAGTGGCTGTCAATGGGTCCATGTCCCAGTGGAGGCCAGGGACAAGCAGAGTCTCTCAGGGATCAGTCCTGGGACCAGGCTTGTTCAACATCTTTGTGGGTACCATGGACAGTGGCACTGAGTGCACCCTCAGCAAGGTTGCTGATGACACCAAGCTGTGTGGTGCAGCAGACAGGCTGGAGGGAAGGGATGCCATCCAGAGGGACCTGGACAGGCTGGAGAGGTGGGCACAAGCCAACCTCATGAGCTTCAACAAGACCAAGGGCAGGGTCCTGCAGCTGGGTCGGGGCAACCCCAGGCACAAATACAGGCTGGGCAGGGACTGGCTGGGGAGCAGCCCTGAGGAGAAAGACTTGGGGGTGCTGGTGGATGAGAAGCTCAACAGGAGCTCTCAGTGTGCACTTGCAGCCCGGAAAGCCAATCAGATCCTGGGCTGCAGCAGGAGAAGTGTGGCCAGCAGGTCAAGGGAGGGGATTCTCCCCCTCTACTCAGCTCTGCTGAGACCCCACCTGGAGTACTGCATCCAGTTCTGGAGCCCCTATTCCAAGAGGGATCTGGAGGTGCTGGAAGGTGTCCAGAGAAGGGCCATGAGGATGATCAGAGGGCTGGAGCACCTCTCCTGTGAGGACAGACTGAAGGAGTTGGGGCCGTTCAGCCTGGAGAAGAGAAGGCTCCAAGGTGACCTCATTGTGGCCTTCCAGTATCTGAAGGGGGCCTACAAGAAGGCTGGGGAGGGACTTCTCAGGATCTCAGATAGTGATAGGACTAGGGGGAATGGAATGAAGCTGGAGGTGGGGAGATACAGGCTGGACATGAGGAGGAAGTTCTTCCCCATGAGAGTGGTGAAGCCCTGGAATGGGTTGTCCAGGGAGGTGGTTGAGGCCCCATCCCTGGAGGTGTTTAAGCCCAGGCTGGATGAGGCTCTGGGCAGCCTGATCTAGTGTGGGGTGTCCCTGCCCATGGCAGGGGGGTTGGAACTAGCTGATCCTTGTGGTCCCTTCCAACCCTGACTGAAACTGTGGAACTATGAAACTATGAATCTATGAAACCCGGGGCTAGTTTACGTGCAAGTAAACCCGAGTGGTGCCCATGTTTCTTTTGCTCACTTAATTATGTGCTGCCTCCCCACAGCTTGTCAGTTGTCAGTGGTGATCTGGGGAGGGGAGTGTCACGAACCAATCACCCCCAAATGGTGCAAACTGCAAATTTGTGTATGAATGTAGCTCCCTGCATGCGTGTCTGATGGGCATCCATAATTGATGTCAGGGAGATTGTTTATAGTGCTGGGATGAGAAGCCCTGGTTTCAGGTCTGAACACATGACTCTGCTGTGACTTTGCTTTCTGCTCTGATAGTGTTTGGGTTGTTTTTATTTGTAAAGCCCTTTTCCCCTCATCCTCTCCATCCCTGTCTCTGTTTGTAGAGAAAACAGGCAGAACTGACATGTAAAGGCGCCCTCAGAGCCAATTTGCAGCAACTGGTAAAGATCATGCTAGATCCATCTAAAAATGCCTATCCATAGGGAGCTGCCTCTGCAGCTGAATGTAGGGGAGTGTTTTAAAGAGGTAGCTAAAGCAGGAAAGGAAGCTGGCTTAAAGCAGAGGGGCAAATCAATTCGGAACCAGCGTGGCTGTCCTCAGCCCGTTCTCCTAAGCCTTCTCTGACAGCTGAGAGTTTGATAATTTGTTTTTTTTCCAGACATTTTTTCACTCCTCAGTTTTAACTGAAGGTGCAGAAGCGCTGAAGTCCTGCTAGACACAATACAATACAATACAATACAATAAATCCAGGTTGGAAGAGACCTTCAAGACCATCGTGTCCAACCTATCAACCAATCCAACCCACCTAAACAACTAGATCATGGCACCCAGTACCCCATCAAGTCTCCTCCTGAACACCTCCAATGATGGTGACTCCACCACCTCCCTGGGCAGCCCATTCCAATGGGCAATCACTCTCTCTGTATAGAACTTCCTCCTAACATCCAGTCTAAACCTCCCCTGGCGCAGCCTGAGACTGTGTCCTCTACACGTTGTATTAGCAGCTCCTTTGTAGCCACAACGTGGAGAGGCAGGGACCGAAGGCCTCAGCCTATGCCTTTATAGATCCAAATCCCTTGGCATTCAGATCTCCTGTTTTCAGGTTACTGAGTCGTTACATTTTTTGGTTTCTTTAGATTCTTGGTTTGCTCTGCTTCACCTCTTAGCAAAGCTAAGACCTATCTGCAAAGCTTGGCATTTGATTTTGGCCAAAAACGTTATCATTCCTTTTGCCCTATCTACCTAGCCAAACTAATTTGGAGTTGTTGTTGGCTGTGCCAGCTGGAGAAAGCGATTGGCAATGAAGTCAGGTTTCCTTGGCAAGACCTGTTTTGTTTGTTCACAAGAAAATATCAAGTCTTGCTTTCTACTGTGCAGGGAGCACACAGCCAGGGCTGGTTTCTTCATACACCACTTCAACTTGGTGCAGCAGGTTGAGAAACTCTTTTCCTGGGTTCTCATCTGCTGGGTCATCTTCACCACTCTTCAGTGCTCCCTCTCTGTTAGCTTCAGGGTGCTGTCACATTTTCTAGCCTTACTGTTGGGTTCCATTTGCATATTCAGCAAAGCTCTTAAAAAATCTAAGCTCATGCTTACTGTAAGTACCACGGTGACAGCTCTTGCATGAGCTACTTGAGCCTATGAGTTTCAGCAAGGTTTAACTTGTGTGCTCCCAGCCTTGGAGGCAGATTGGGTTCACACTCTAAATCACCCCTGATAAGCATCAAGAAGGACAAGGCATCCTTCTTTATTATGATGGTGATGGAACAATGGAACAGGCTGCCCAGAGAGATTGTGGAGTCTTCTTGTCTGGAGACTTTCAAAAGCCACCTGAATGCATTCCTCTGTGGCCTGCTTTATGTGATCCTGCTTTGGCAGGAGTAGATGATCTCTAGAGGTCCCATCTAAACCCCTAACATGTTGTGATTTTACGATCTGCAGTCTTGTGGCTTTATGGTGGCAGGTGATGCAAGGCTCTATCAGATGTTTAGCAAGCAATGTGCATGTTCAAGTCATCTGTAAGGTTTTTATTGCTAGGATAAAATGAACATGAGCCAACAGTGTGCCCAGGTGGCCAAGAAGGCCAATGGCATCCTGGCCTGCATCAAAAATAGTGTGGCCAGCAGGGGCAGGGAAGTCATTGTGCCCCTGTACACAGCACTGGTCAGGCCACACCTTGAGTCCTGTGTCCAGTTCTGGGCCACTCCATTTAAGAAGGACATTGAGACACTTGAACGTGTCCAGAGAAGGGCAACAAGGCTGGGGAGAGGCCTTGAGCACAGCCCTGTGAGGAGAGGCTGAGGGAGCTGGGGTTGCTTAGCCTGGAGAAGAGGAGGCTCAGAGGAGACCTTATTGCTCTCTACAACTACCTGAAAGGAGGTTGTAGCCAGGAGGGGATTGGTCTGTTCTCCCAGGCAACCAGCACTAGAACAAGAGGACACAGTCTCAAGCTGTGCCAGGGGAAGTTTAGGCTTGAGGTGAGGAGAAAGTTCTTCCCAGAGAGAGTTGTTAGCCATTGGAATGTGCTGCCCAGGGAGGTGGTGGAGTCACCATCCCTGGAGGTGTTCAAGAGGGGATTGGACATGGCACTTGGTGCCATGGTTTAGTCATGAGGTCTGTGGTGACAGGTTGGACTTGATGATCTTTGAGGTCTTTTCCCACCTTGGTGATTCTGGGATTCTGTGACTCTGATCTGATTCTTTACTCCTTCTGCAGGTTTGTTTTCTCCTTCCCTCCCTTGCCATTTCTGTGTAAATGCTGTAAAGCTATCTTAGGCTGAGCCACTGGTTAATCCAGCATTAAGTGACCTCCCTAATTGTGCTTTGCTATTTTCTCTCCTTTTATCCCTAGACTGGTCTACGGGGCGGGGGGTCTGGAGGGCAAGCACATTCATTATGTCACCGGCAAACAAGAGATGAATCGCACCGCAGGGGATAAAATTAAATTTACAGTTTCCCCTTGCAGGTGTCATAAAATATTGATTTAAAACACGAGGGGACACAGCAGTAGAGCCAGCAGATTGGCTACCTGAGGTTGCTCTCCTTGTGTTCTGCCAGGGGTGCTTGCTCTCAGTCCCTGTGTGTCTGGCTGGCAAGGAGTGGCTGGTTCCCAAGGAGATGTGCAGGGCAATGGAAAGGCAGAAGGAAAGGTTAGGTGTATTTCATTTGGTAGGCCCATGGGTGGGTTATTTAGGCTGTCTTCTTGGTTCTAGATCTTAAAGACCTCCCTTTGGTACCATTATCTTCTGTTGACAGGGACTGCCTTGAAAACCTATCTTTCCTTGTCCCATACACCATCCATGCTCAAATTTCCCTGCCCATTTTGGGTGGTTTTAGAAGTGGCATCTTTACATGTTTTGAGTACCATTCCAGTTCCACCTAGGCTTACTTTGCCATGTTAGACATGATGTTTTGTCCCTGTTAAGCCTCCTACCTCTTCCCCATCTCATTAGTTGCTTGTGTGTGGGATTGTTCTTCCCATACATGCAGAGCCTAGCATGATGAAGATCTCTTAGGGCCCTCCCCATGTGGGTACCCCACTCCCACTAATTAAAGAAGGAAGGGATTCTAGATACTGCCCACTGAGCTTTGTGTTGGTGTCTACCCTGCATGCTATGCTGAAGAGAGGAGCTAGTGGCTAGAAACTCCACCAAACCAACAACTGCCTTTGTACTGCTCAGCTAAAGTGAGCCCTAGCAACTGGCAAGTTGCTAAAGTACAGCCTTTTGGCTCTGTGCCCTCTTCCCTTTTCATATCATCTCAGCTAGACTGGAAGCACTCATATGGTGGGAAGCCAGGAAGAGTCCATTCACTCAAGAGAAGTGGTTGTCAACTGTGATCCCCATGCTGTGCCCCTCCATGGCTGCTAGGAGTGGTTTGAATGGCAGGAGCAGGCATGAGGCCAAACATGAACTTGATGCTTGGTGATACATCATCTATTACATGTCTAATGATGTTAGATAAGAATTTAGTCCCTCCTGTGCTGGCAGCCAGTTCTCATTACCAGTAAATTGGACCTAGATTCAGACACTGTTGAAATCTATTGTCAGGAGCAAGTTGTTGTATTAGCATAGGTGTGTTGCTTATATCCCCATGCTGCATGAGAGGGTCAAAGCCTGCAACTACAAAAACCCAAAACATTTTCCTCTTCCTATTCTTTTCTGAGGACAGCTCTGGTTAAGGTGTGCCCTGGCAAGACTAACGTGGCTGCTGGCATGGGATAAAGCCTGTATGTTGTGCAGAGAGCACAGGGGTTTCAGCACCTCTCTACACCAGAATACTTGTCACTGCTCTCTGACAGCTGCCAGAAAAGTGGAAAGACATGGGTGGAAAAGTCTTCCATTGTCCTGGCATTAGAAGACACAGGCTCAAGCTGCACCAGGGGTAGTTTAGGCTGGAGGTGAGGAGAAAGTTCTTCCCAGAGGGAGTTGTTCGCCATTGGAATGTGCTGCCCAGGGAGGTGGTGGAGTCACCGTCCCTGGAGGTGTTCAACAGAGGACTGGACATGGCACTTGGTGCCATGGTTTAGCAGTCATGAGGTCTTGGGTGACAGGTTGGACTTGGTGATCTTTGAGGTCTCTTCCAACCTTATTGATTCTATGGTACTTGTGCTTTCACCAAGCTGTAGAGCTCTGTCTGGGTCCATGAAGGGAATTAGATGCAAGATTCTGCATGCTACCTGCTACGGGATCTAATCTAATCTAACAAGTGGTTGCAGGTAAGAACTGTCACCAAGATCTGATGTGAAAAACCATGCAGAGGAAGCTGTTAGCAGGCAGGAACTTCTATTAGCTCCAGGACACTGACTGAATACACTCAAGCACTCTCTTCTCTCCATTTTATCTGCCTCTTAACTCTGTGCCTACCCACTGACCCCTCTCTTCCAGCTTGTTCCTTTAATCAGCTTGGGGATGTCGGAGAATATGTTGTCAGAGAATGCTTCTGACTGCCAAACTCAGTTTGTTTGTGTCTCATTGCAAAGCAGGCCCCAAGAGGTGAAATGCTGTAATCACTTCCATTTTTGATTCCTCAGATCACTTGCCTCTAGGTAACTATGATGTGCTTTGAGGACTGTGTTCGAATTTAATGATGTTATCACTATTAACCTGCCATCTTTGTATTTCAGATGTTGGTGTTTGGTGGCTTGTTTTGTTGTGTTGGGTTGTTTTTTCAACTACAGAATTAGCTTTCATTTTGAGCAGAAGCCTTTGTTGTCAACAACTTTATCTGCTATCAGGCATAGTGTGGCCAGCAGGAGCAGGGAAGTCATTGTGCCCCTGTACTCAGCACTGGTTAGGCTACACCTTGAGTCCTGTGTCCAGTTCTGGGCCCCTCAGTTTAAGAAGGACATTGAGACTCTTGAACATGGCCAGAGAAGGGTAACAAGGCTGGGGAGTGGCCTTGAGCACAGCTCTATGAGGAGAGGCTGAGTGAGCTGGGGTTGTTTAACCTGGAAAAGAGGAGGCTCAGAGGAGACCTTATTGCTCTCTACAACTACCTGAATGGAGGTTGTAGCCAGGAGGGGTTGGTCTCTTCTCTCTAGCAACCAGCACCAGAACAAGAGGACACAGTCTCAAGCTGCACCAGGGGAAGTTTAGGCTTGAGGTGAGGAGAAAGCTCTTCACTGAGAGAGTTGTTAGCCATTGGAATGTGCTGCTCAGGGAGGTGGTGGAGTCACCATCCCTGGAGGTGTTCAAGAGGGGATTGCACGTGGCACTTGGTGCCATGGTTTAGTAGTCCTGAGGTGTTGGGTGATAGGTTGGACTTATGATCTCTGAGGTCTTTTCCAGCCTTACTGATTCTATGACTCTGTTTACCCACTCACAACAGAATCCTGACTAGCACATAAAATGAGAAAGCACATTTCAAAACATTGCCATCTTTATCTGCACAGTCTCTCCTGATCATTTCCAGAATGTTCTCATGTCTTCTGTAATAGCTAAAGTAAAATGACCCACTGCTGTAGCACCCTCACCTACCTCAGACCACATGAAGTGACCACATTGTGTCTTCTCATACTGGGCCACAGAGTGGAAGAAGAGTGTGGTACTTCTTTGTGTGTGGAGTTTCCTTTAGTGGTGATGTTTAAGAACAGGTTAGGATAGTTTATTCTGCTGTAGAGCTGGGGAGTTCATTTCATGGTGTCCTACAGTCCTTTCCACTTCTGTTTTCTCGATTCTGTGAGAACCTGCCATGCCCATCCTCCTTCCTTCCCTGATATTGTGGCTTATCTAGGGTCATCAGAATTTGTCTAATTAAACAAGACCCACCCAGGGGTGCTCTGTACGCTCTACTGCCTTGCAGTATGTCTGCTGCACCAGGGGAGGTTTAGGCTGGATGTTAGGAAGAAGCTCTTCAGAGAAAGAGTGATTGCCCATTGGAATGTGCTGCCCAGGGAGGTGGTGGAGTCACCATCACTGGAGGTGTTTAGGAAGAGACTGGATGGGGCCCTTGGTGCCATGGTTTAGTTGATTAGATGGTGTTGGGTGATAGGTTGGACTCGATGATCTCAAAGGTCTCTTCCAACCTGGTTAATTCTATTCTATTCTATTCTATTCTATTCTATTCTATTCTATTCTATTCTATTCTACTCCATTCTATTCCATTCTATTCTATTCTACTCTATTCTACTCCATTCTATTCTATTCTATTCTATTCTATTCTATTCTATTCTATTCTATTCTATTCTATTCCATTCCATTCCATTCCATTCCATTCCATTCCATTCCATTCTCTTCTACTCTCTGGCAAGGTTAGATTGAAGATGGAGTTTAAAAAAATAATAAAGAATAAAGAAAAAGAGTAACCTCCAGGGAATATTTGTTGCCAGGAGCTGATAGGGAATCAGAGAAGCAGAATAGTTTGGGTTGGAAGAGACCTTAATGATAATGTAGTTCCAACCGCACTGCCATGGGCAGGAACACCTTCCACTAGAACAGGTTGCTCAAGGCCTTGTCCTTCCTGGCCTTGAGCACCACCACAACCTCCCTGCACAACCAGTTCCAGTGTCTCACCACCGTCACCGTAAAGGATTTCTTTTTAACAGACCAGGTGACCCTCCAGAATCCCAGAACAGCCACACAGCATGACATTTCAAGGGCTCCTGAAAGCTCCCAGGTCCATGCCCACATTTTGGCACAAGTGCTGTGAGTGACAATTACCTCTGCTGCTATTGGCTTGTGAATGACTGGCAGGGACCCAGAATTTTCCTGAGTCACCTTCCCCAGCAATTGAACAAGCCAAGGGCCAGAATAAGCACTTGATGTAGCCGGGATTTCTCTGGTGACAGCAGGCAAGGAGAGGAAAATAGAGATTCTAGGCAGATTTCATAGGCTGGAGCAGCTCCAGTTCTGCTTGGAAGTGAAGGGTATTAGGGTGCATTTTCTGTGCTGCACTCAAAGGAAGAGTCAGCACTTCCATCCAGATGCTCAGACCCCAGAGCCAGGCAGAGAGAAGACAGCTGCTCTGCTTCATGCTTGGGCTCGCGTAGAGAAGCAGAAAGGTAGAGAAATCCCTTGCTGAAGAACAGGCAAGGAAGGAGGGAAGAAGTGTCAGATGAAAGAGAAAGGTAGAGACTGGTTGACTAATGGCACTGTAGCTTAGTTGTCTCATGTTGAAGTCTTAAATTGCCCACAGTAGGCAGAAAGTCACTTTAGCCTCTCGATATGACACACAAAAGTAGTGTCGAAAGTGAAATAAAACAGGGCCTGGTCTTGAAGGAGCAATGAAAATGAGACTGTTACAAAGCTGACTGCACCACGTTGGGGGCTAGGACTAGATGATTTTTAAGGTCTCTTCCAAGCCAAACCATTCTATGATTCTAAGCTGGAGTGTGCTGGAGAGAGGTCAAATCATAGCCTTTGTGGTGACTCTAGCCACTCTGTCCCCAGCCTGTAGCACTGCATGGGGTTGTTGTGGCCAACACCACAGAGATGAGTGTAAATCATTTTCAAGAGCCAATTTTACCCTTCCTCCCTCTCTACCATCCAGCACTGAAGAGAAGGTGCCTTTGTGCAAGCCCTCCATGAGCCTGCACTTTTATCAGTGCCCTCCATCCTGGCTGTTTGCTCTGCAGAGGGCGTTGTGCATAAAGGAATTACTACAACATATGGCCAACACTCCACACTTCATATGTTATTCATCGCATTAGAGAGCCCAGCCACATGTCCCTTCTGCAGCCAGGGGGAAAGTGCTGGCCCTGCTCCTGTCAGGTGGTCCTCCTCATTTGTCTCTCTGAAAGGAGCTTCATGGTTGTTTGCAAGCGTTGCTGAGCTGTGAGGCTAATACCAAAGGAATGAAGCAGCAAGGAAGTGACTTGGAGAAATCATCTGCAGGAGAGGACAGTACAGAGGAAATTGAGATGAGAGGAGGAGATCAGGTTTGTGAATGGAAGAGAAAAGGAATAAAAGGAGAGTAATGACTTGAAGAAAGAAATAACAGACAGCTGTGTCTTGAAGAAGATGTAAAATCAACATTTTCTCCTCTCTCAGTCATTAAATATGTCTCTGAGTGTGTTTTACATTCCAGATTGTTATTCCAGGAGTCAGGTCTAAATTCTTAGGGGCTAACTGTAACCTGGCCAACTTGTCAGTCCTGTTCTGGTGGCTCTAGGGTCTCACTTCCTGAACCAAAATGTGTTACATTGCTGCTCCAATCTAACCAGAGTGGCTTCTCTTCCACACTAAGTGAAATAACCATGACATAAGTCTCTCTGGGTTTGGGTATAGGTATATCTCCTGCAGCTTCCCATCCCAGTTCCTTCCCAGGAAAATTCCCTGCATTGTCAGAGGGAGATCCCTCCACATTTTGAGTACCTCCAGAGGTGCACAGAAATCCTCTGCTTGCATAAACAGATGTGTGTCTAAGAGTTTCCAGCACATCCACAACAGCTGCCTTGGTGAGACTGTGTGGCAGAGAAAGCAAGCAGCAGAGTGGAAAAAGCCAGCTCTGCCTGAGCTTCACATTGGTTCCAGCACACTCAGCTCTTCCTAGAGGCTTTTGGGGACTGATGTGAGGCAAATCTCCCACTGAAACTTTGAGCATGCAACCTTCAAAGAACAGTTACTCCAGACAGAGGGAAGAACTACATCTTCCTTGAAATCACAGAATAGTTTCAGTGGGAAAGGAGCTGTGGAGGTCTCTCATCCAATGTCCTGCTCAAAGCAGGGCTAACCTCAACATTAGATCAGGTTTCTCAGGACCTTGCTCAGTCAAATTTTGGAAATCTCCCAGGAAAGTGATTCTTCAACCTGTCTTGGCACCTGTTCAACTGCTGATCCACCCTCATTATGAAAATATTTTTCTTTTATGTCCAACCAGACATTCCAGGAGCCCAAAATTGCTTCAGATACAGCCTCGGAAGTGCTGAGTAGAGGGGAATAATAATTTACTTTGGCCTGCTGGCTACACTCTCATCATTGCAGCCAGCTACACACTTAGCTTTCATCGCTGCAAGGGCATGCTGGCAGACTGATTTTCAGCTTTTGCACACCAGGAACCTCTGGTCCTCTTCACAGCTGCTCCCCAGCTGGCTGGTCCTCATCCTGCAGTGTTGCATGGGGGTCATTTCAACAGATGGAATGCTTTGCACTTGTCCTCGCTGAACTTTCTGGCAGCCTTGTCCTCCAATTTCTCCATGTCCTTGGGGGCCTTTGAATGGCAGCCCTGCCCTCTGCCAGTCATAGAGTCATAGAACTCTGGCAAGTCAGCCACTCCCCTGAATTGGGTTTCATTCCTGGAGTTGATGAAGGTGTCCGCTGTCCCATCACCCAGGTTAGTGATGATCAGGTGCACCTTTCCTTCTCATCATTTGTGCAGAAGCAGTAGAGAACTACATGATGTTTCTGCTACTGTCATTTACAGTGGGGAAAGCCAGATGCATTCTCCAGCCTCTGAGGTACAAGACTAGTCTGAGGCTCCTTCTACTTCGAAGAAGATACAAATTAAATAGACACAGCAGAGAAAAGGCGGGGGGGAAAAGTTGAGATTGAGGGATTTTTTGGTCTGCTCAAGTTGACATTTCAGTCAGTTCCTGTGCTCAAAGTGTGTTTGTGGAATGTTAGGACAACATGGTAAACATTCCCTGGGCTGCCTAGCTCACTGTGCATATTATGCAGCCTTCAGATAAGCTGGAGAATGTACTTTTCTCCTCCTCTTCTCCCCTGTCTTTTGGGACTCAGAAAGCACAACCTGAAAATGCTTGTGCCACTTAAACCTAAGGGAAAACTTCTTTGCCTTGAGGGTGCTGGAGCACTGGAACAGGCTGCCCTGAGAGGCTGTGGAGTCTCCCTCTCTGGGGATTTTCAAAACCCACCTGGATGTGTTCCTGTGCAACCTGCTCTAGGTTAGCATCCCAGTTTAGCAGTGGGGTTGGACTAGATGATCTTTGGAGATCCCTTCCAGCCCCTACCTTTCTGTGATTCTGTGAAACTTCTGGGATGGAGGCTTGTCACACTCCATCAACTCTGCACCATGAAGGGGTTATGTGTGCTAGTGCATGATGTGATACAAGGCTGAGAGCTGACCCTGAGCAGAAGCAGCCCTGAACTCAAGACCTGTCCTGACTCTTCCCATCCCAATCCTCCAGCCTCCGCCTCAGTGAGTGCAGGGTTTCAGCCACTAGAGATCAAGGAAGTAGTAAAATATGCTAATTCAATAACAGTAATTAATAAAAGTAATGGGTGCTCTCAGTGTATTTGGGTGTGATTTAATAGGCAGGGAGTGCTGGAGGAAAGCAGAGCACTTTGCAGGTGAGAATAAAAAGGCAAGGTGACTGGGCCCTAAAGTGCACATCTGGGCATGATTTGGAGAAACGATTTATTGGCACCATAAATGATGGCTGTTTCCAGCACTTTGGTTTGGTACCTATGTGGGAAGATGTTACTCTTGATTTAGGGCTCTGTTCAGCAGTACTTACTCTCCAGGTGGGACTTCTGGGACATCTTTCATGGCACAGAAGGGCAGGGACTGGACTGCTGCAAGCCCGTGTCTTAACGAGGCACGGGGCATGGATTCATTCTGCAGTGTCCCCTGGCTCACCAGTCCCTGTGAGGTCTCCTATAGCCCACACCATCAAAGGTGTACAGTGCCCACAGCCTGGATGACATCAGGGGAAGCCTCCCTCCTGCTTCAATGTTGCATGCTGGGGTTGGTGCCTCTCACAGGCAGCTGCTTGGCTCCACAGCCCCTTCCTACCCCAGCTGCATGAGGATGTGGGGCCCCAGTTCAGGTTTGGCTGAAGCTCTCAAACCACCAGGAAGGATTGCTTTTGCTCCTAGAAACATGCTGGGTTTGCAGGGGTGAAATGTGTGAAAGAGAAAGGAGAAAGGCATCCTCTGCAGCACTTAGCTGACATTCTCATTCATCTCAGTGACTTTGTGTCAGCACAGTGGTTGGAGTTGACCTCCATGCTAGAGTCTTGCCTGGGTGAGCAGACATCTCTTCATGGGTTTTATTATTATTATTATTAGGGCCTGTGGCATATTAAGAACCTGCCAGGACTCAGCACTCCCTTTCTCAGGACTTCAGTCATGTCAAGGGAGATGCTGGGGAACAGGCAGGGTGCTGTTGTCAGTAGCAGCTAGGAACAGACGTCAGTGCAAAGGACTCAACAGCATCACATGGGTGAGGGCAGTGGGCGGCTTGCTCCTCATTCAGTACCAACTGAAAACACACAAATCATTTGGGCCCTGATGGGGAGCAGCCACGAATGCTGAGAGAGCTGGCTGATACCGCTGCTGAGCCTCTCTCCATTAGTTTTGAAAAGTCATGGAGAACAGGAGAGCTGCCTGATGACTGGAAGAAAGCAAATGTCACTCCAGTCTTCCAAAAAGGCAAGAAGGAGGACCCAGGCCACTACAGACCAGTCAGCCTCACCTCCATCCCTGGAAAGATGATGGGGCAGCTCATCCTGAGGGTCATCTCTAACCACGTGGAAGAAAAGAGGGCTATCAGGAGTAGCCAATGTGGATTTACCAAGGGAATATCTTGTTTGACTAATCTGATAGCCTTCTACAGAACCATGACCACATGGGTAGACAAAGGAAGAGCAGTGGATGTCATATACCTCGACTTCAGTGAGGCTTTTGATACTGTCTCCCATAACATCCTCATAGAACAGCTCAGGAGATGTGGCATAGACAGCTGGTCAGTGAGATGGATTGCAAACTGGCTCAACAACAGAGTTCATAGGGTCATCATCAGTGGCAGAGTCAACTTGGAGGCCTGTGGCCAGTGGTTTTCCCAGGGATCAGTACTGGGTCCAGTTTTGTTCAGTATCTTTATTAACTATCTGGATGAGGGGACTGAGAGTACCCTCAGCAAGTTTGCTGATGATACACAACTGAGGGGCATCGATGACGTCCCCATCAGGCTGTGCAGCCATCTATTGAGATCAGGACAGGCTGGAGAGCTGGGTGCAGGCAAACCTCATGAAGTTAAATAAAGACAAGTGCAGGGTCCTGCATCTGGGAAGGAATAACAACAGGCACCAGGACAGGTCAGGGGCTGCCCTGCTGGAAGGCAGCTCCATGGAGAAAGACCTTTGAGTCCTGGTGGACAGCAAGTTCTCCATGGAACAGTAATGTGCCCTATGGCCAAGAAAGCCAATGGTATCCTGGAGTGCATCAAGGAAAGTGTGTCCAGCAGGTCTAGGGAAGTTCTTCTACCCCTCTACTCTGCCCTGGTGAGACCACAACTGGAATACTGCATCCAGTTTTGGGCTCTCCAGTTCAAGAGAGACAGGGATCTGCTGGAGAGTACAACAGAGAGCCACAAGGATGATTAGGAAACTTGAGCATCTCCCCTGTGAAGAGAGACTGAGATCCCTGGGGCTGTTTAGTCTTGAGAAGAGAAGACTGAGAGGGGTCCTGATCAATGTCTATCAATATCTGAGGGGTGAGTGTCAAGCAGAGGGGCCAAGCTCTTTTTGGTGGTGCGCAGTTTATAAGACAAGGAACAATGGATACAAAGTTGAACATAGAAGATTTCACCTCAACATGAGGAGAAACTTCTTTACAGTGACAGAGCACTGGAACAGGCTGCCCAGGGAGGTTGTGGAGTCTCCTTCTCTGGAGACTTTCAAAACCCACCTGGGTGCATTCCTACAGTCCTGCTCTGGCAGGGGGGTTGGACTTGATGATCTCCTGAGGTCCCTCCCAACCCTGTGATTCCTGTGCAAACTACCCTAGGTGATCCTGCTTTTGGCAGGGGGGTTAGACTCAATGATCTCTGGAGGTTGCTTCCTACCTCTAACATTCTGTGATTCTGTAAAAAACAAACAAACACACACCCCACAAAACAACAAACCAAGAGCACTGGACTCAGCTTGGAGGCCATCTCTGGCTCAGTGTGCAAGGAGGATTTAGGAGCACAGTGTGGAAAGGGGACAAGGAGGTTCCCCAGCCTCATAGAATTGTGGGCTTTCATTTGGGCTCATCAAACACCTTTCCCTAACAGTCAGACTAGCAGGAGTCAGATGAAATAGTAGGCAAAGTGTAAATGAGAAGGAAACTGGGGAGAGAGAGTGGTATGGTGAAGGGGCTGTGACCATGCAGTGCCAGGAGCAGGACAATGGGAGCCACCGGTGGGGCAGTCCATTAAAAAGCTGAGCCAAAGCAAACAATCTCTGCCTCCGGCTAGTGCCAAGCTGCTTGCAGAATCTCCATCCCAAGCGCTGGGCATCCCTCTGGGATTTTTAATTCCCCAAGGCAGATGGATCCCATCAGTGGGCTGGGCTGGGCTCAGCTCATGAGACTTCTCTGCCCAAGCAGGCTTGTCCTTGTCAAGGGATACGCTGGGAGGCTCACTAAGCTTTCACTGGCAAGGAGAAACCCCCCTGGGTACAGACCCTCACTTGCAAAGGCCTGCATGCACTGGTTTGAAGGCAAAGCATTTAAAAATTTGGGCACAGGGATCACATCTATGTTGGGAGGCAGCTAGAGCTGCAAATGGCTGACACTCAGAGCAGCAGCTCTTTCAACATCAGACGTTCGTCTCTGTGCAGGTTTCTGCTGACGGGTATGATATATGCATACAAAGTATTTTGTTATTGTTATTATTACCCAAAGTTATGGATCAGCTTGAGAAACTCAAATGCAGTAAATCACTGGGACTGGGGTAACATTAGTCTCAGGGCTCTGAAGTAAATAATGCATGAAATATACTGACAGCAGTGTTTGACGGATCCTTATAAACAGCATCTCTCTAACAAGTGCAGAGCTGCTAATAGCAGGGCTGGATTCAGGGAGAAAAACACTGAAATCAATCCACGCTCAAGCAAGAGGATGCAGAGGGGTAAACACTGCCTCTCCTTGCCCCTGAGGACCAGTGAGTGATTTTAGAAGAGAGATGACAGTTGAGAAGGTCAAGAACAGGGTGGCAGCTCCATATCCAGCTTTGATGTGAACTCGATGGGCAACTTGCTCTACCTTCTCCTTCCCTGCTTGCAAGGTGAAGGTAGTGAAGTGCTCTCACCAGCCTGTTCTGCCTTCAGACGGGTGAGGAGGGCTTTGAGATCTTCAGAGAAGGAATGCTCCAGGCATGCTAAGTACTATTATTGTTTTTCTAATAATCCAAAGACAACCTGGGAATTACAGATCTGTGAGCTTTTCCTTAGTTCCAGCCAAACTGATTGTGAAGCTAATTAAAGAGTGACTACTACAGTGTTTGGGTAAGTATAACATGACAGGGTCAATCCAGGATGGCTTTTGGAAAAGAAAACTGTGCCTTTCTGAGCTGCAAGTGGGGTTTTTTGGTGGGTTGGGGGTTTTTTTTGGCATTTGGTAGTGGTTTTTGTTTGGTGAGGGTTTTTAATGAAATAAGATAAAGGTGAGCCCCAGCAGACATAATGCACTGTGATTTTCATAAAGCCTTTGATAAAGCCTTTCCCACAACATCACAAAGGGAAACAAATAGCCACAGGAAAAGGAAGCAAGGTCTCGTCACGGATTAAAACCCAGCCAAGCGTTAGTAAGCAAAGAACAGTTGCACCTTTGCTTGGAGGGAATTTCATAGTGGGAGTCAGTACACACCATGGAGGGGTTTAGTCTGCCCTATGTTACATGGCTGGCATGTTGACACTTGGTAATGACCAGGTTTGACTGGTGAGAAATGCAGCAGAGTTGTCAAGAGCCACAGGAGATGTTGAGAGTGAGCACACCCCTTCGCACCCTCGGCAAGATTGCTGCACAGGCCATGGAGGAGCAGCCGGACCTGCTCCCAGGGTTTGTTCTGGCTGCTCTGAGGTCTCCTCCTTGAGACTGGGCCTTCCCCCTGCCCCATTATACTGTGGGATCTTTTCCCCACCTTGCCAACCAAAGGCAGGTGCAGGCTGTTGCCTCCCCATGAGTCAGCAGGATTTAAAGGCACTGTGGGGAGAGGGCAGCAGGATGACGGATGAGCTGCAATGTGGATGAGTGTATGGTAATGCAGACTGCAAAAATAGTCTCCACTTCAGCTGTACGGTAATGAGCGCTCAGCTCCCGGGCTCCTTGGAGGGAAGAGATTGGGAGTCATGGTGAGTAACTCGATAAAAGCTTCTTCAGTGGGTAGCGTCAATTCCAAAAGCATAGAGGATGCTTGGTTGCCTTTAAGGGACAGGAAAACAATAGGGAATATGTTACAAAAAAATGACATTATCTTGAACGCTGGCTACACCCTCATTTAAGACAGCGTGTAGAATTACCAGAGGGCTCTGAAGCACGGTTAGTAATCTTGCGAGATTCACCTCCAAGGAGGCAGTCAGCTGTAGTGAGCGGGTTTTGTTTTCTCACCGTAGCGGGCTCGCAGCACTCTGCAGCCGCCATCGCTCTCCCGTGGCTCCCTCGCCTCCTGCCTTGCCGCTGTGCCCTGCCTTCGCTCTGCGCAGGCGTCCCGCCCCGGCCAGCGCCAGCCGCCCGAAGCGTCCCCGAAGAGACGCGCTAAAGGCTTATAATTGAGTTATTTACACTAATGAAGGGTGTGGTGAGAATTGATCAGACCCTCCTTCTTCTGTCCTCCTGTAAGACTGGAACAAGAGGTTACTTGGAGATGCTAATGGTGGCTTAATTTAGATCGCATGAAAGGCGACACTTTCTCACACAGCAGGTAGTCAGCCTGTGAAATCCACACTGCCTCCAGAGGTCAGGGAGTCAAACGCTGCAGGATTTGTCAAGCTTCGGGGTATTTTGCTGAACAATATTAACTGCTCTTGCTGAGGATGCGGTAGCACACCATGGACCCCAGTCAGGAGGCACCCAACTGTGCATAGCGTGGTGCCCACCCACAGCAGGAGCCAGTACTGCCACTGGTTGCTTTAGTCTCGGTAGCCAAAGAGAAGTGGCATTGATTTGGTCAGGCATTGGAGGGATGATGGTGAAAGAGCCACCACACCCAAACTCAAGCCCTCTATATTGTGCCAGTATCCTTCTCCTACACCACTCTGTAGTCTCAACATTAGGATAGTGGTTCCCCTCCCTTTGTATCATGCTTTCCAGCTGTAAATCGGAGTCCTTCTTTCTAATTTTAAAAGAGGGAGAGAGGGAGGGACGGAAGGAGGAGGGACAGAAAGCCCCAAAACTACCTTTATCTGTAAAGAGCCTTGTCATGATCCACAGTACTTAGTGAAGCTGCCTCAGGCTACAGCCTCACCTGCACTTCTGATCCTTTTCCTTGGCCTCTTGAACATGACGTCTCCAGTCTGGTGCCTTCACTGCTCCCACAGATGGTTCCTGGCACAGTTCTACTGTTCCTATGTATTGCCTGTGGCATCATAAGTTACTTAGCAAGTCTGTCTGGGCATGGGCATTGGTGGATTTTTCTCTGTGAGCAGTGTTGGCCTGTGGATTATGATAAGAGTTGAAAAGCCATAAACATGGACAGGTGTTTAAATTTGCCAGCAAGAGCAAAGCATAACAGAGAGGGAGAAATACTGTCAAAGCCATCCCTGTATCTATACCCATGTTTGTCTGACCTGCAGTCCTAGAAAATCCTTCAGCCAGAAGGTTTGAAATTGGTCTGTTGTTACTGTTTGTTTCCTGTTGATAAATCCAATTCAAGTTTGTGCATGGTTTGACTACTGAGGCTGTCTAAACTCAGCATAGAGAGCTTTGTGGGGGATTGAGCTGACTCCTTGCAGCATTCTTTGACTCTTGGCTGAAAAATGTCTGAAAAGAAAATGCCTTTGGAACACAAGCCCTATGAAGAGAGACTGAGGGAGCTGGGGTTGCTTAGCCTGGAGAAGAGGAGGCTCAGGGGAGATCTTACTGCTCTCTACAACTACCTGAAAGGAGGTTGTATCCAGGTGGGGGCTGGTCTCTTCTCCCAGGCAACCAGCACCAGAACAAGAGGACACAGGGGAGGTTCAGACTGGATGTTAGGAAGAAATTCTTCACAGAGAGAGTGATTGCCCATTGGAATGGGCTGCCCAGGGAGGTGGTGGAGTCACCATCATTGGGGGTGTTTAGGAGGAGACTGGATGGGGTGCTTGGTTGCATGGTTTAGTTGATTAGGTGGTGTTGAATCATAGGTCGGACACGATGATCTTGAAGGTCTCTTCCAACCTGGTTTATTCTATTCTATTTTTTTGAGTGTGTGTCCTTATAGGTAGCTGTAGCATCAGCTCTGTCTGTGTACAGTAAGACCTCTCAGGATCCCCTTGAAGGATGGTCTTCTGAAATTCTCACAGGTGTCTCACATTCTAGCGTGGTTGTAGCAGCTCTCCAACCACCCCACCTGCTTTTCTCCCTCTCGCTGTTTGCTGCTGCCTCAGTAGCTAGCTGTGTTTAAATATGTCAACCTGGGGTTTTCTTCACCTCTTCTTGATGCCTGTGTTTCTCTAACAAGCAGCTTGAAACAGAACAAACAAGCAAGGCAGGAGCGCTCTAGGCAAAAGGGGTGTTTTGTGTTTGATTTGAATACATACATATTTTCCTTGGTTAAAACTTGTGATACTCATCAAACACATACAGGAGTGCTGTGAATAAGACCTTTTTACTTCTTGCTCTTTGACACACATACCCTGCCTCATAGAAGCACCTTCTCATTTTCACTCTCCCCATCTGATTCTCTGCGCAGCACGGCCTCTCTTGTATCCTCACACGTGTGTTCAGCAGTCTCACTCCTGCACTGCCATGTCCACAGAACCACCTTTTCATCTCAGCAGACCCCTGCTCTGGCACGCTCTCACCCACACCATGTGCGCACGTGTGTGGCCACCTCTGCCCTTCCAAAGGCTTTATTACTGAGAGGAAAATTGCTCTCAAATATATGGGACTGGGTATAACTCCAGCAGCAATGGGGAGCGATGGCCGAGAGACAGGGCTGGGAAATTGTGCCTTTTGTAGACATGGAGCACCGCTGGGGTGGAGAGGAGAACGTGGCCCCAGAGCCCTCATCCCCTCTGCTGGGCAACAAACAAGCACCAAGTGTCACTCATTTGCAGCCCCTCATGTGCAGACCGCTCCTGCTCTGAAAGTTTCTCAGTCACCCTTTCTGGTGGCTCCTTTCCCTCTCTTTTTTGCCTGTCTGTCAGGTCCTGATCACATCACTGTCAGAGCTGCTATGATATCAGCATTTTCTGACAGGTGTATATGCTTCTGTCACTCCCAGCAAAGCTCTTTAGCACCCGGTCTGCCTCCGAATCTGAGCCAAGGTAGCACTACCAGAAAGCATGGTCAACAATATCTCATATTTAGAAGATTACAGCCATGCTGGAGCTGTCTGCATACTTTCAGGATATCCCTCTTTCAAATTAAGCCCTTAAAAGCAGTGGTTTGTCTTCACTGGACTGAGGCTTGCTGCTATTCAGCAAAGGGAAGAACACTTTGAGCGTTTCTCTCATGAACATCCGAAGGTCTTCTGTGTCTTCCTCTGAGGCAGGGTCTGTATTTGGCCTCCTACAGTGCACAAAGGGCACTAATTAAAAAAAAAACCAACCACCAACCACCACCAACTTCACATTTCTGCTATCTCCCAGGTTGCCAGTACAGCCCAAGGCATCAAGCTGCCTTGTGGGCTCCCCTGGCGAGGAGGTCGTGAAAACATCTTGGCCGCCTTGATGGGGGTCACAGTGGTGCTTCAAACCGAGCCAGTTTAGGCTCCTTATCTGGGCAACGGCTGTGCACCTCTGTAGAGGCTGTGCTCTGTGGAGCTCAGAGGGTGCACGATTCAGAAGGCATTTCAGCTTTTCCAATTACTGTAGCAGTAGCTGGTAACCTTCCAGCAAAGAGATGTTGGAGCACAGTGTTCTCGCACTCCTGCTGGGCTCAGCCAGTGCTTGTGTTTGAACTGGCACCACGCAAGCTAGGAAGCAAAGAGATGATTAAAAAGGAACACAAGGAAGAGGAAAGGTGTTTAAACAGTCCCCGGTTTGCATGTCTAATTTGGGAGCTACCCTTCTGTAGATCCCCAAAGCAGTGCCCAAATCCAGCAGCAAACTTCTCAGAAGTGTAAGTTGTTAAGCTTTAGTACACTGGAAGATAAGGACCTTGCCTGCATAAGGCCATCAAGCACTGATATTGACTCTCCAGGACGTTTTTAAGGCTATTTATATCACAATAAAGCCATTTTATTAGTGCCATCAATCAAGAGAGACCGCATTTTGGCCTGGAAATGATTCTGCTTGAGTTTCTTGAAAGGAGAAGGGTGAGTAATTATGGGATGCATTATCTTCAATCTCATTTGAAATCTCCTAATTGAAACCATATATGAGTGCAGTTTATTGCTTATAAAATAGATGGCAGAGGCATTGCTAATATACCTATGGCAAGTACAACCTTCCAGTTAGCAGAATGCAGGTAATGTGGCTATGGCAGGAGCTGTCCCTATCCATGCCTGGGCAAGCAGCTGGTTCCTGGCACATGCTTTGAACCGAAGCTTATGCCCTGCACTGAGCTCAGCTGGAGGGGCTTGAGCATCTGTGGTCTGTTTCAGGTGGCAGTGTCTGCTGCAGGGTACCAGCTGATCCCACTGACAGCATCAGGTGTTTTGGTAGGGTGTATCTGGTCCCACAGTGGGACTAGGAGCTGTGGATGAGTGGTAGCTGAGTCTTGGTCAAGCAGTGTGGTAAAGCTTCCCAGCTCAGGGCCTGCACATAGCTAAAGTCACTGGTTAGGCAGTGGGGGTAGAGGGTTTGCAGCTCTCCCCTAGGATTTTGCCAGCCCCTGTGCTGCTTTGCTGCTGTCAGCTCAGCACAAGGGAGCAGACTTGGAGGAGCAGTGGTTACTCAGGTAAGGAGAGGATAGCTTAACATTGCCTGTGGGTGCCTCTGAGACTGAGTAATGGCAGGGCTTGAAAGCTGTTACAGATATTTGATAATTAATTGGCTGGGAAATCCGTTTATTGTAATGACTCCAGTTAAGTAAAGAAGAAAGATAAAAGGGCTGCATGTTCCTGTGGTGCTAAACTACTTTCAGGGACAGAGAAAACCCATTACATGTCTGCTTTTATGCCAACAGTGGCTTTTAGTTGTTGTGAAGGCTCTTCTGAAAGGTGGTTGAAATCTTTATCTTCCCTGAATCAGTTTGGGTTTAAGACAGGAAAGGGTGAAGGGTGGTTTATCACCGAGGGTCCATCAGGTGGAGGGGGACAGGAGAGTGGAGCTTCTGCCATAACCTCATGCTTCACCTCTGGCCAGATACTTACAGCAGAGCAGTTCCAGTTGTGTTTATCACCATTTTATACTGTTCTAGTGGGAGCAATGCATGTAGCACGGTCAACCTCACTTTTGTTTCTGGCTATTGGCTGATCACACACAGACACAGAAGGCAGCATCATGGACACAAGAGCTGTAATAGTCTAATAGCCTAATAGAATAATTTTGGTTGCTGTCCCTACCTCCCACTTGCTGCCCAGGACAGAGCCTCCTTTCCCAGCCAAAGCAATCATAGCATCACAGACTGGTTTGGGATGGAAGGCACCTTGAAAGGTCATTTAGTTGAACCCTGCTGCAGTGAGCAGGGACATCTGCAACTCGAACAGCTTGCTCAGAGCCCCAGATTACATGACCTGGGATGTCTCCAGGTATGTGGCATCTGCAACCTTTCTGGGCAACCTGGGCCAGTGTCTCACCACCTTCAGTGGAAAAAATGTTTTCCTTGTACAGAGTTAGAATCTCCTTCTTTCACTTTAAAACTGTTACCTCTTGTCCTGTCACAATGGACCCTGCTAAAATGTCTTTCACAGTCTTTCTTATAGGGCCCCTTTAAGTAAAAGGTCACCACAAGGTCTGCTTAGAGACCTTAGAGATCTCCAGGCTGAACAACCTCAGCCTCAGCCTGTCCTCACAGCAGAGAGGTTCCAGCCCTCCAATCATGACTTAAGTGAAAACAGAGATTTTGCAGCAGGTGTTTACCTGGGACAAAGCAAATCCATCTGAGCTCATGGAATCATTTTGGTTGGAGAAGACCTTTAAGATCATCAAGTCCAACTGTTTACCCAGCACTGCCAGATCACCACTAAACCAGTGCCCTGGTGTCTTTACACACACCAAAACCCTACCTTCAGCAACTTAACACCCCCCAGGACTCCCATTACCACCTGCAGGCCCTAGATTCAGCCAGCTGCAAGTTACTGAAGCCCAAGCAGGGGCTGAAGGCAGCATAGTGCAGGACAAGGTGGTTCCTCAGCCCCTCACCCTTGGCACCATTTTCCCACAAGGCAGAGAGAGTGTAGTGGGGTGCAGTGGCCTCTTATGCAGGTGGAGGGCAAGGTTGACAGTGGCAGGGTGCTGCATGCCCACCAGAACAGCGTGGCTCTGCCACCAGGTAGCATTGACCAGGATGTTGTGGTCAGTAAGGAAGGCAGCAGCGTGGCTCAGGTGGGGCTGTGTGACATTGCAGTGGTGGTGGGACTGGGTGACACTGGTCTGCATGCAGTGCTCCTTGGCTGGTGTCATGTACATGTGAGTGACCAGCACCATGGCATTGAACAAACAGGAAGTGTAAAGTCGAGGGGGGTTGGCATCAGCTCCATTTGAGTTAGGAATCTGTTATTTTATTGAAGGTATCATTGTTCAGTGAGCACATGAGCTCCTTGAGGAAAACCAGTGCCCATCCTGGTCATGGCCAAAGAGAGGGGGGCTTGGCTGGGAGCTCAGGATGGATATTTGGTATGGTGCCATTGTTTTGACCTTTGTATGTGTCTGCAGGGAGGTATTTTGTGTGTAGCTGTGCATGTTAGTGACTTTAGCAGTAATGCTGAAAGAGAATAGGATCTACAAGAAGGATGTTAAGTTTCTGGAGTGGGTCCAGAGAAGGGCAGTGAAGCTGCTAAATGATCTGGGGAACATGTCTCATAAGGAATGGATGAGGGAACTGGGATTGTTTAGTCTGAAGGGGAGGCTGAGGGGAGACCTCATTGTTCTCTACAGCAACCTGAAAGGGGCTTGTAGGGAGGTGGGGGTCAGTCTCTCTCAAGTAACTAGTGATAGGACAAGAGGAAATGGCCTCAAGTTGTGCCAGAGGAGGTTTAGATTGGATCTTAAAACATCTTCACTGAAAAAGTTATCAAATACTGCAATAGGCTCCCCATGGGGGGGTGGTTGGATCCCCATCCCAGGAGGTGTTTAAAAGACACAGGAAGGTGGCGCTGGGGCACATGGTGCAGCACCAAACTTGGCAGAGTCAGGCAGAGGTTGGGCTCAATGATCCTGAAGGTCTTTTCCAACTGAAATACTTCTACAGTTCTACTCCTCACTGCACATTGTGCTTTCAATATGAACATTCAAGCTGCTGTATCTTGTCCTGAAGGTTGCACAGCAAGTATGGCTGTATGAATGGGGTTCCCAGTGCAGCCATATTTGTCAGAGTCCACAAACAGCCTGCAATACCATCTGTTTTAGTGAGCAGATAAAGGATTAAACTGCAGGCAACACAAGATTTGTACAATACATGAGAGCAGGCCAGACAATCACAGCCCAGCTTCATTTTTCATGTGCTAAGAATAACTTTAATATCTTCTCATTTAGGGTTTAGTGTCAAAATTTAACTAATATTTTACTCTCCCACAGATCCCAAACTGCTTTCCCTTCCCCCAGTGCTGGTGCTTACCCTACTGCAGTTTCTAACTCAGGGGAGGACAGCCCTCTTCCCAAGTGGAAATTTACAGGAATGGGAAAAAAAAAACTAAACTAAGCCCTTCAGTCTGGCAGAGGTGCTCTGCTGTCCTGGAGCACTCTAAATTGAGCATCTTCACAAGAGAGTTTAGGTCTAGATTGTGCTCCCCAGGGCTGTGAGGTCCTGCAGGGCACAGACGCTGTGCTGCACAGACATCCGTGAGGTGGACATGATGTCATCTCCCCTGCATGGCTGATGAGAGCTTACCTCTAGCCAAGTGTAAACTCAGAGCAGGCTACAAATCCTCATCTTTTAAACATTCCTTGGATCTGAAACCTCCTGCCAGCTGGAGCTGCTTTTAACTGAGCAGACTGAAGCGCTGTATTTAATGAATTCATTTAGAGTCTGGTGCAAGGAAGCAGGGCTGATCCTCAGCTAGTGTAAATCTAGGCTTCCCCATTTACTTTTAGTGGTGCTTTGTTGACCCTTGATTTATGCCAGCTGAAACTGCAATTTGGCATCCCTCTGTACAGTATTGGGCTGCTGGAATTTAGTAGAGCAAGTGACCTGCCAAAAGGAATCCAGCCTCAGACAAGCCAAGGCCCATGTGAGCAGCCTTAGAGCTAGCCATGTCAGAAACTCAACTGCCAGTTCCTTCCAGCTGTACAGCAAGAACTCTGTGGGGAAATGGTTCATCTCTACTGTGAATAAGCTGTGCACTGGGGAGAGGTTTCATTTCACAACAGGCTTTTGGGAGAAGAGGCAGGGATGTCAGTGGATTCATGTAGGATATCCCTGGGTGAATGCTTCCAGTAGGGTTTAGCAACATTGTCTTTGCTAGAAAATGAAAAGTGTTTGCATTCTGTGTTCCAGATGGTTTGTGAGGCTCATTTTGCCCATGCCAGAAGTCTGTAGGTCAGAAGGTGCAGAAGCAGTCGGGCAGTCCCTGTGGTTATGCCTGCCCTGCAGTCAGTGGCTCCAGAGCACAAAGCCAAATGACCCAAGTCAGTTACCTTCAAACTGTGGGGGGCTGGAGCTTGAGCTTCAGCTAGTCCTTTCTTCTCTGGCTGCATGTCCCTGGACAGATCCCTATTAGAGAGAAAGAAAAGGATGCTCTCTCACAGTCGTGCTCTGGAGGTGACACCTGGGCTTGTTTGGCTGTCTCCCTTCTCGCTTCCCTTGCACAACCAATACACACCAAAGGTTTGTATGAGACAGGTCAAGTCTGTCAGGTTTTGTTTCTGGCTATAAAATTGTCTCATTGTGTGACTTTGCACAACCTATTTGTTTTCTTCTCCAGTGTCTCCCTGCACATGTAAAACAGGCATTGCAATGCTTCCTCTCCACAAAGCACAGGAGCTCCAGTTCCACAGTGCTTGGTCTCTTTGACCCACAAAAAAATGCTGCTGAATGTTCAGCATGTGCTGAGTTGCCTTTCAAATCCTTCAAGGGTCTCAGGTGAAAGACAGCACAAGGTATTATTATGATTAGTAGGATGTCTGTGAGGAAGCTGGGGAGGGACCTTTTACAAGTCCTTGCAGCAATAGGATGTGAGGTAATGGTTTTAAGATGGAAGAAAGTAGATTTAGAGTGGGTATTAGGAAGAAATTCTTTACAGTGAGGGTAGTGAGATGCTGGAAGAGGTTACCTGGGGAAGTTGTGGATGCCCTCTCCCTGGAAGTGTTCAAGGTCAGATTGGACAGGGCCTTGAGCAACCTAGTCTAGTGGAAGGTGTCCCTGGCCATGGCAGGGGGGTTGGAACTAGATGATCTCTAAAGTTCCTTTCAGGCCAAACCATTCTGTGATATGATTCTAGGATCTAATTGTGGGAATTATTCCTGCCCCACCTTTCTCAAGGAGTCCTATCTTCCTCCCATTCTGTTTCTGACCATAAGGTTTTAAACAGATCCTGGCTTTCAAACCAACAGCACTCACTCCATCAAATATGTCTTGACATTTTTTCTTTTCCATCCTTCCCCTTCTCTTCTGCTATTTATTTATTTATGAATATGTCCTCCTCTGCAAGGCATATTGTGCAGGTGGGGATAAAGGTAAATTCAGACCAAAGCTCTTGGGAGTTCTCCCTTCCAGCAGCATCTCTTCTTTACCTTCCCTGCAAGCCTTTTTCAGATGCCTTCTTTTGCAAGGCCTGATGGTGGGCGAAAGTGGGGCATCAGGGAGAGGCAAAATGCAACAAAACTGCAAAGAAAAGCAGTGGAGTTAGAATAGAATAGAATTAACCAGACCTTTGAGATCATCGTCCCAACCCATCATCCAACACCATCTAATCAACTAAACCATGGCACCAAGCACCACATCAAGTCTCCTCCTAAACACCTCCAGTGATGGAGACTCCACCACCTCCCTGGGCAGCACATTCCAGTGGCAAATCACTCATTCTGTGAAGAACTTCTTCCTAACATCCAGTCTAAACCTTCCCTGGTGCAGCTTGAGACTGTGTCCTCTTGTTCTAATGCTGCTTAGCTGGCACAGCTTTGCTGTGGTTTCCACGTAAAGGAGGCAAATACAACATGTGAACCTGAAGCTTGCAGCACTTTGTTGTAGGGTTGTATCATAGTATCAGTCAGGGTTGGAAGGGACCACAAGGATCATCTAGTTCCAAACCCCTGCCATGGGCAGGGACACATCATACTAGATCAGGCTGGCCAGAGCCTCATCCAGCCTGCTCTTAAACACCTCCAGGGATGGGGCCTCAATCACCTCCCTGGATAACCCATTCCAGGGCATCACCACTCTCATGGGAAGAACTTCCTCCTCATGTCCAGCCTGAATCTCCCCACCTCCAGCTTCATCCCATTCCCCCTAGTCCTATCACTACCTGAGATCCTGAGAAGTCCCTCCCCAGCCTTCTTGTAGCCCCCTTCAGATACTGGAAGGCCACAATAAGGTCACCTTGGAGCCTTCTCTTCTCCAGACTGAACAGCCCCAACTCCTTCAGTCTGTCCTCATAGGAGAGGTGCTCCAGCCCTCTGCTCCTCCTCGTGGCCCTTCTCTGGACACCTTCCAGCACCTCCAGATCCCTCTTGTAATAGGGGTTCCAGAACTGGAGGCAGTACTCCAGGTGGGGTCTCCCCAGAGCTGAGTAAAACACCCACAGGGCAGAGTTTCAAAAGCATGTCACTTTAGGCAGCAGAAGTGGCTTTACTTCTAAAGGAGTTCACTGTGCTGAACACTGGCTTGAAAATTTGGTTCTTGTGACCTAGTTTGGAAGCTGGTAGGCCCAAAAGCTGTTTGACAAATCTTGTCTCAATACACAGAATCATAGAACTGTCGAGGTTGGAAAAGACCTTTGAGATCATCAAGTCCAACTGCTCACCTTAAGCTCACAATCCCACCACTACTAAACCACTATTGTTAAATCCCTTTCCTAAGCACCACATCCACATGTCTTTCAAACACCTCCAGGGATGGTGACTCCACTACCTCCCTGGGCAGCCTGTGCCTATGCTGGATAACCCTTTCTGTGCAGAAATTGTTCATAGCATCCAGTGCTAAGCACTTTGAAAAATCAAGCTTTACTTGTGACTTCTAAGGGCTTGACAGCTTTACTCACAATGCACTTGGGAATACAACCAATGCCTTTGGGGAATAACAACACTTTTGGCCTTTGTATCAGTGGTTTTTACCCTGTCCGTGGATGACTTCTAAGAGGTCCAGTTCATGAAAACAAGACCATCACCTGTGCCAGTTAACTACAGCCCTATGAGGAGAGGCTGAGGGAGCTGGGGTTGCTTAGCCTGGAGAAGAGAAGACTCAGGGGTGACCTTACTGCTCTCTACAAGTACCTGAAGGGAGGTTGTAGACAGGCAGAGGTTGGTCTCTTTTCCCAGGCAGGCAACACCAGAACAAGAGGACACAGTCTCAGGCTGCACCAGGGGAGGTTTAGACTGGATGTTAGGAGGAAGTTCTATACAGAGAGAGTGATTGCCCTTTGGAATGGTCTGCCCAGGGAGGTGGTGGAGTCACCATCATTGGAGGTGTTCAGGAGGAGATTGGCTGGGGTGCTTGGTGCCATGATCTAGTTGTTTAGGTGGGTTGGATTGGTTGATAGGTTGGACATGATGATCTTGAAGCTCTCTTCCAACCTGGATTTATTGTATATAGAGATGTGAAGTCTTGACAAGAAATATTTAGCTGTATGTGAAGTGAAAATAGCTAAAGACATTGCTTCATCTGAAAGAAGCTTGTGAGAGGAGCTGTCCTCTCACATGTTCCTGAACTCTGCCAGGTGGGTGGTAAAACTAATAAGACCAGGTCATTGTAGTTTATTTTCCCTGCAGCCACTGTGAAGCTGTTCCCTGCACAGCTTAAGCATCCTCTTGGTTCTCAGCCTAACTTTGTTTTAAACATCTGAAACAGCAGCAGCTTTCTTGCTTTCCTTGGGAGGCTCTCCAGAAGACTGGCATTTTTAGAGGACAAGAAGTTTTTCCTCAAGTTTGAACAGACTTATTTCTCTTCTTTTTCAGATGTTACTCCACTCTAGACCCCTATGCATCTTGCTAAATAATTCCTCTCTTCCCTTGGTGCTTTCAGCTTTCAAAGAGGTATAGCTTGTCAACACATCCCTTTTAAGTCCTCTTTTAGTCAAGTTATACATATTTAATGTTTTTAAGCTTCCTTTAGATGCTGATCCCTTTGCAGCCCTCGATGGATTTTGTTGTTGCTTGCCTATGAATTCCCTCCAATTTCCCCATATCACTCTGGTAACAAGGTGCCTTGGATTGACTACACCAGTCCAGGTGCACTCAGTGTTTGGTGGCAGTTGTTTTGGGGTGGAATTAAAAAGAGAAGCAGGCAAATCTCTCAAAGGGAATCTGCTTCATGGTCCCCTCTCTGAGAGCATTATTTCACGATGGTATTTCGGGACTGGCTTTAGATATGGAAATGAGAATGTGTGTCTTGCTCAGAAGCTGTTCTCTGCTTTCAAGTGGGAGAGAGATGGAAAGGGGGAAGAGGGGTTAAGCTCCTCAAAGGCTTTGTCTACATTAGGCTTTTTTCTTCATCTCTCCCACCGTTGCTTCCACGGGTGCAGCTCAGTCCACAGTGGCACTGCTGACAGCTCTGGCGCAGGCAGGGAAGCTAACGTGTTTCACTAGACATCGTCTCCGCAATCTCTACAAGCCCTGACTCCACCAGCAGTGCTGCAGCAGCGGGAGCTGGAGAGGGAAAAGGTCAGCTGTAAATAATAACTAGAGTGTTTGCACATCAAGAAGGTGTCCTTCACTGAAATGCAGCAGCTGGGAGCGAGCAGGCAGGATGGGCCCACTTGCTCATTCATACTGAAATGCCACCCTTCACAGTCAGGTGCTGACAGCTCGAGGGCAACGCTTGGAAGGGGCGATGATAAATTGGTTGAGCCACCTCCGATACTCTCATGACCTCAGAAAAGAAGGGAAACTTAATTCTTATTTTCCCTAATATTGCTCCCATTGTCCAGTTCTGGGCCCCTCAATTTAAGAAGGACACTGAGACTCTTGACTGTGTCCAGAGAAGGGCAACTTGCTTCTAGATAACTATGATGTGCTTTGAGGACTGCGTACGAATTTAATGATGTTATCACAATTAACCTGCCACCTTTTTATTTCACATTTTGGTGTTGGGTTGTTTGGTTTGGTTTTTGGGAGAGGTTTGGTGTTTGTTTTTCTTTCAACTACAGAATTAGCTTTAATTTTGAGCTGAAGCCTTTGTTGCCAACAACTTTATCTGCTATCAAAAATAACGTGGCCAGCGGGAGCAGGAAAGTCCTTGTGCCCCTGTACTCAGCACTGGTTAGGCCACAGCTTGAGTCCTGTGTCCAGTTCTGAGCCCCTCAGTTTGGGAAAGATGTTGACTTGCTGGAACATGTCCAGAGAAGGGCAAGAAAGCTGGGGAGGGGTTTGGAGCACAGCCCTGTGAGGAGAGGCTGAGGGAGCTGGGATTGCTTAGCCTGGAGAAGAGGAGGCTCAGGGGAGACCTTCTTGCTCTCTACAACTACCTGAAGGGAGGTTGTAGCCAGGTGGGGGTTGGTCTCTTCTCCCAGGCAACCAGCACCAGAGCAAGAGGACACAGTCTCAAGCTGCACCAGGGGAAGTTTAGCCTGGAGGTGAGGAGAAAGTTCTTCACTGAGAGAGTTGTAAGTCATTGGAATGTGCTGCCCAGGGAGGTGGTAGAGTCACCATCCCTGGAGGTGTTCAAGAGGGGATTGGATGTGGCACTTGGTGCCATGGTTTAGTAGGTGTTGGGTGACAGATTGGACTTGATGATCTTTGAGGTCTTTTCCAACCTTATTGAGTCTATGATTCCCACTTTGATCTGCCTCTCCAAAGAATTTCAAGGCTGATTTCTCCTTGGTTGTGGGTCTTCCTCTCCCCACCCAGATCCTCTCTTTTGCCTTTTGGAAAAGGAGCAGTGCAAGATGAAAAGGGCATTAGGGTCCACAAAATAGAAAGTGTATTCTTGTGTCTCAGGTATTGGAAGGAGCTATCTCATCGTGCAAAACACAGGAGATACTTGTCAGTTTCACAGAACACTTAGATCTGTTATCCATTCACAGCTTTGTAACAGTTAATGGTTAACTGACAAAGTTCTCAGGCAGAAAGTATCACCAGGATGAGGATGTTAATGAGTTTAAAAAAAGAAAAAGAGGTCAAGGGGTTGAGAAGTGCCTGGGGATAAGAAAGGCAGAGTACAAACTTACAAGGTGGAATGCAAGCTGTCATTTGAGAGAAGGCCAACTTATATTTGCTTTGGGCCAGATTAATAGGCTTTTATGGCTGGGAAGGATCATGAGATTATGTAGATGGTGATTTACATTGTCCTTTTAGGATGTGCTCCCCCTTTCTTCAAAACATCTGCCACTGATCATGGGAGGGTGCTACCTGGATGACGTGATGCAGTGCTCCAGACCTTTTGATACCCATTCCCATTTCCTTCCCCAAACATTGGGACATCTGGGCACTTAGTTCCTCCTGCTTCCAAGGATAGGTGCTGCAGATCTATTGGACACTCCCAACACCTCAGTCACTACCCCAGCAGACACTGAGGCTGGTGGCCAGCGTCAGTCCTTTGGCCCAAACCTGACTGTCTGGCTGCATTTTCTGATGTTGGAAACCTTCCCAGAGGTGGTACATGGATTTGGTCCACCTGGCAGTCAGCTGCTCCTAAGCTTTTGAAGGCTGCTTCCAGTCCTGGGGGCAAACCCCACCTTTGAAGCATCCCCAAGAGCACAAGCTGATGGCATCACGTTGCTGTTTGGAATGGCATGCATGGCACTTTGCTTTCTGGAACTGTGCCACAGCACCATGCCACCGATCCCGTGGACGACTTTGCAGGCTCCTACGTGCTTCTGCATGTGCCATTTTGAAAGGGAGAGTTGGGGAACCTCACCCTTCTGCCATGGGAAATACATGAGGGGGGGACCCAAAGCTCCAATTTCAATTATTTCTATTTTACTTAAGTTTTGTAGTCCCTTTCCCTGACCAAACCACTGAAATGCACAAGCTGGGAAGTGCTATTCGCCGTGCCATGTTTCTCTTCAGCTGCAAAGCGTTGATTTTCAGATCTCCCCCTTCCTCTGTGCCAAGTCTCTGGTGATACCTCCTGCATTTTCAGCCAGGGACTGGAGGGGGAGGAAGGCACCCAGGACTACACAAAATGCTTTAAAGCTCCCATTCCTTCTTGTGTTCACAGTGCCCCTCTTTTGCACTTGCTCTCTCCTGACCTGCCGCCGTTCTGCTGCGTGCTCTGTTTCCCTTTCTTTCAGAGCTGCCCTTTGCATTACTAATCTGTGGCATTATCTCCTTCTCCAGTAGCTGTGCTGGCTGCCTTGATGTTTCTCCCTAGCTTTTGTCTCTCCCCCACTCTTTCTCTTCCCCCACCCTTGCCACCCCACGATGTAGCATTGCTTTTCTCCATCTGCCCAATTGTCTCTCTGCTTTTTATCTGGGTGCCGGAGCTCCAGGTGCTGTCATTCTCTGCGACAGCACAGAACGTTTCAGATTGCCGCTGCGGCTGGATAATTACCAGAGAGAGTCACGTGGACTTCCCAGCCAAGCCCTCCCTCCCCTTCTGTCAGAGGAGGAGATCATGTCTCTGGAACACACTTCTTTTTAAAATTTGTAACCTTTTTTTTTGTTTTTATCAAGAAGAAATTGAAGGGAAAAGTTTGGAAGTAGTTTGTCTGGAGTTGCCTAATCACAACCACACGAAGGGCGCCTACAAGGCACCGGAGAGTCCGGTAGAAGAAACAGGTGACTTCCATTATGGCAGTTTGGGATGGAAAGTAAAGGGGATGATAGTCTGCATGGGTGCCTTGTTAGTGCTGCTATTCTCATTCTTGGCATGTACCACAACCAGAAAAAAAAAAAGAGTCCTTAATGGTGCAGAGACTCATCAGTAGCTGTTTGGTTTCCAGGCTTTCTACAAGTTTTGCATAAAAGCCAATTTCAGCTCACATAAGTGATTAATTACTAATGTCTTTCCATGTACTTCAGTTCCTGAGTGAACACAGGTACTTTTGAAATGTCAGCCTGTGTCTTAGTGATGGCAGAAGCACAGTCCTTAGAGTAAGTACCTTCCAAAAGGGAAGTCATGTGGCCGTGTTCCCCGTTGCCATTCTCAATCATCTCTGCTCTTTCCTGTTTTCCCTTTTCGATGGTGCAGAAGCCCTGTGACACTATGGGGAGCTGCAGATGGCAGAGCAAAGCATATGCTTCTGGCTGGACCTTTCACCAAGTGTGTGATCAATAGCTGATGAGCACCAACTCATCATGCAGGATCAAGATCAGAGCCAGATTGCTGGCTGGACCAAAAAGTCCTTGGCTAACCCAGAAAGAAAAGAGGCAACTCAGGGTCTGTTTCCTCAGCAACCTCATCCTTCTGACTGATCCTGGTGCAAGACCCTGATGCAAGCTGTCAGAGCTTTTGGCATTTATGCAAGCATCAGTCAGAGAGCAGTTCAGGCACTCTTTGCACACAGGGCAGAAGCCCTTCAACTGGAGACAGACACTTTACATAATGCACCTCAGAGTGGGCAGGGAGACATCCGAGGATTTCCTGGCTTTGCTGTAGAGAAATGGAGGCGTTTTTCCTAGGTGTTGTGAGATGCAGAAAAATCTGACACCGTGGTGGTAGGCCTCAGTCTGAGGCTTTTTCTGTGTTCTGAAGTTTTAAGCTGTGCTGGGATGTGGTTGGGATGGAGTCAACCTTCTTAACAGTACCTTGTTAAGAAGGTAACTGCTGGAGTGTAAGTGGACTGCAGTTGTTTATGCAGGTATACTGATTCCCAGAAGGCAGAAAGAACTCATAGCAGCATGATTTATTGCTCTCCTCTTCTGATATAGCTACACATACCCCAGGAGAGCACTAGCATAACAATTACTGTAATTTTAGGCTTGATTTCTGTTCTTTGGGGTTTGTTGTGGTATTTTGTTTGTTTGGGGGCTGTTTTGTGGGGGTGTGGGTTTTGTTGCTTGGCTGTTTTCTCTACAAGCAGGAAACCTATGTTCTTAAATAGTCATTTTTACAGAGGGAAAGCCCATGTGAGACCAGCAGTGTGTCTGCTAGTGAGGGCCATGCAGCTAGCTGTCTTTTTAGGTTGGTGTATTTTTTGTGTGTGTATTCCCTTGGCTTTCATTTTCCACGCATCACATGGACTGAGCGATGAGGATGCTTACGGCACATGAGCAGTTCTGCACTGATAGTCCTCCTCACTGGTTGCTATTCTTTTCACTTTCATTAGAAAGAGTTGATGGAGAGAGAGAGAGAGAGGAATATTTTTGTACAAAGCACTGGGGAGCCCTCCTCTAGTAAACTGGGTATGAATTCTGGTCACAAAAGAAGGATTCAGGCTGGAAGAGGTCCTGAGAAGGGCTACTGGGATGTTTGGAGCAATGGAGAATCTAGTGTACAAGCAGAAACTAGGAGAGTTTGGCTTGTTGAGCCCAGCAAAATGAAGGCTGAGAGGGAAAATGATTGCTCTCTGAGAGCACAAGGGGAGATAAGCACCCGGGAGAGAAGAGCTATTTAAGCTAAAGGATGGTGTTGGCGTGAGGGGGGATGGATGTAAAGCAGCCATGAATAACTCTAGACTTAGAATTAGGACAAAAATTTCTAATCATCAAAGCAGGAAGACATTGAACAGCCTGCTGTACAAAGCAGGGAAGGACACCCCCCACCAAACACACCAGGGCTTAAGTAGGAATGAAGTACATCTCTGAAAAAGATGATATGGTGCAGCTGGCCGTGCTGGAGGAGGCCAGGGATCCCTGACCCAGAAAGCACATCCTAGCCTCACGTTCCCAAAGTGGCAATTTACTAAAGAGGATGAGCAGAAGTGCAGGCATCCTATCAGGCTTGTACCTCCCCAGCCAAGGGATGGCCTGAAAGTGTCACCTGAGCGAGCTGCAGAGACAGGTGTGACGATCGAGGTCACGGCGCAGCTTAACAAAAGCATGGGTTGAGCAGATGCAGCAGTCTTCCCCCTCCTGATAGTTTTCCAGCAGAAGACTGGCTTTAAGCAGCAGTCTTCTAAATGCTTCCATGGGCTGTGTTATAATGCTGGCAGGGGTGGCTCAGGAGCTATTTATGTCCCGTTTGGGGAATCCATCCTGCTTTGGCGCAGCATTCACTGTCTAACAGTGACCCTGCAGTGACCCATCAGAAGAGCAGCAGCTGGACTGGGTATGGGGGGAAAAGGAGTTGCAGCCAGGAGAAGTTTGAGCACCACTTCATGCCCATGTGTATTCAAGCTCAGTAAAATGAGAGTTTGGGCGCTTGGTGGAAAGGTAGTTTCAGATGCTTGGTTGATGCAGTCTCCAACTGTCAGCCACAGAGGGGACCCATGCCTTCACAGAGGGGATCATACAATTGTTTCCGTTGGAAAAGACCTTTAAGATTGCCTCCAATCATTATTTAATTCTACCAGTGCTGGTGTGAAGCCATGTGCCTTAGCAGCTCCTCTCTTCATCTTGTAAACATGTCCAGGGATCGGGATTCAACCCCCTCCCTGGGGATCCTATTGCAGTGTCTGAGAACCCTTTCAGTGCAGATGCTTCTTTTGACTTTCAATCTAAATCTGCTCTGGTGCAGCTTGAAGTCATTTTCTCTCATCCTAAAGAAAGGGATCTCTCCTCGCTAGGGTGAGCAGCACCCTCTTTTCTCTTGTCCTGCCACCTAGCTTACTTCTTGTTCCTTGAGGATTACCCTGTCTCCTTGGCTGATAACAGGGATCTGCCTTTTATCAGCCAGCAAGGAGGATAGGTTCAGCTGTAGGCTGCCTTCTCTGGCACCTCCTCCTGAAGACAACCTGATCCAGGCCAGTGGGAAGCTCTCAGGGCCAACAGCTTGTCCATTACTCCTTTCAACTATGTGCTCTGATGTGTTCTGCAAATGTATTCCTTGGGTGGGGACTGTACACCAAGGAGTCGGAGCTGCTGGCTGCTGCAGTGGCAGCACTAAGTTGCTCTTGAAGTACTGGCAGGGTCTGGAACTGCAACCACATTATGGGGCCTGGTCAGACTGTATGGGAGGGTCAGGGCTGCCATGCTCATGGTCTGTCCTTAGCCGATAGGATAGGATAGGATAGGATAGGATAGGATAGGATAGGATAGGATAGGATAGGATAGGATAGGAGTACAACCTATCACCCAACACCATCTAATCAACTAAACCAGGGCACCAAGCACCCCATCCAGTCTCTTCCTAAGCACCTCCAGTGATGGTGACTCCACCACCTCCCTGGGCAGCACATTCCAATGGCAATCACTCTCTCTCTGAAGAACTTCTTCCTAACATCCAGCCTAAACCTCCCCTGGCACAGGTTGAGACTATGTCCTCTTGTTCTGGTGCTGGTTGCCTGGGAGAAGAAACCAACCCCCACCTGGCTACAACCTCCCTTCAGGGAGTTGTAGAGAGCAAGAAGGTCTCCCCTGAGCCTCCTCTTCTCCAGGCTAAGCAACCCCAGCTCCCTCAGCCTCTCCTCACAGGGCTGTGCTCCAAACCCCTCCACAGCTTTCTTGCCCTTCTCTGGACATGTTCCAGCAAGTCAACATCTTTCCTAAACTGAGGGGCCCAGAACTGGACACAGGACTCAAGGTGTGGCCAAATCAGTACTGAATACAGGGGCACAATGACTTCCCTGCTCCTGCTGGCCACACTGTTCCTGATACAGGCCTTGCTACCCATGAGCCTGCTGGAGCAAAGTGGAGGGTCTGAGCTCTTGGTCCCCTTTGGCTGACCATCACTGTGCTGAGCCCTTGCCTGCCACGCAGGGAAGGGCTGAAGAGCACAATATGACAAGATAAACCCACACAAGTTATTCTTGAGCTTTCCTCACAAGGCTGCAAGCAGCACTGTGCTTAACCACTGCATTAGCTTTCCAGGATCATACTTTGCAACACAACGGAGAATTTGTCTTGCACTTTCAGAGCCGGCAGCCGGGAGCTGATGCTGTTTTGTGCCAAACGAGTCGTGTTTGATCCTTCTCTCTTTTCCCTCTCACCATTTTGCTGTTGGGGATAGAAGGCTGCAGGGGAAGTTGTTAGCTCACACCTGCAGGTGTGTGTGAAATGAGAAGATTAGAGCAGGCTCATCACAGGGAGGAAGCAGAAGATCTGATACAGTGCAGGTTGTGTTCCTTGGTGAGTGCGGTGGCAGCGGGTTCCAGATGCTTAGCTGCATGTACTGTAGGACTCTGAGTTTTGCCTTGCTACACAGAGATTGTCATACAGAAGAGGTGACCAAGAGGTTAATGGAGAAAAGATGATTAAATAGGAATGTTGCAATTATGACACAGGGCTGTCACCACAACATGCTTTGAAGAAAAAGGGTGGAAAATGCAGTCTGAAATCACACTGTTCATGGTGGGGGGTTTTTCCCCCCAAATGAGGTAAGAGCTGTGGCTTACTGGTGAGGGAGCACGCCTCTTCCCACTAGCAGAGTTCTGGCAGAGAACTATGGAGTTGGGTTTGCTGTAAAGGAGGGAAAAAAGACTTATTTGGAATTACAGCAAAAGAAATCATTTAAACAGCAGTTTCACCAGGTCCTACGGGACTTCCTTCCTGTCTCTTCATTATTGTAGGCTCTAAAGATCATCTGCTCCTTCCAGATCACCCCAAAAACACCCCCTGGAGGCAGTACCCTAGGGAGGTGGTGGAGTCACCATCATTGAGGTATCAGGAGAGACTTGATGGGGTACTCCATGATCTAGTTGTTTAGGTGGATTGGATTGGTGTGATAGGTTACTGCTTGAGGTCTCTTCCACCTGGATTTATTGTATTGTATTGTATCTCCATAACCCAGGGCCATAGCTGCTGTGCTGCTTTCTCTGAGGCAGAGTGGGAAATGCTCTGGCAAGATCTCAGTTCTCATGCATCCTCCTCTATCGCCTCACTCCTTGGTGGTAGTGCCTCCAGCCCAAGGAGCTGATGCTGGGGCTTTCTGACCAAATGTCCCCTCTCAGCAGTGTGCCAGTCTGTTTGCTGGAGGGAAGGAAGAGTGTGATGCGTAGGGCTGAGAGCTGCCATAGTGACAGGCACAACATAATCTCTGACAAGTGTTACAGCAGCACTCAAGGAAATCAATGCACCACACAGCAGTACCTTGGGTGGGAGGAGGAGGAGGAGCAAGAGTTGCTGGAGCTTGGGGTCAGAGACCTGAGTGAAGCAGAGAATAGAGAATAGAATAGAATAGAATAGAATAGAATAGAATAGAATAGAATAGAATAGAATAGAATAGAATAGGAATAGAATTAACCAGGTTGGAAAAGACCTTTGAGATCATCAAGTCCAACCTATCATCCAACACCATCTAATCAACTAAACCATGGCACCAAGCACCCCATCCAAGGCTGGACAAGACCATTGAGAACAAATCCAGCCACTTACCTAGAGTTTGCAATCCCACCACTAGTGCTAAGTCACTACCACTAAGGCACATCCCTAAGCACCACATCCACACATTTTTAAATACCCCCAGGGATGGTGACTCCACCACCTGCCTGGGCAGCCTGTTCAATGCCTCATAACCCTTTCTGTGTAAAAATTCTTCCTAATACCCAACCTGATCCTCCCTTGGCACAGCTTGAGGCTGTTTCCTCTTGTTCTGTCACTTGTTGCATGTGAGAAGAGAACAAGCCCTACCTCTCTCCAAACTCCTTTGAAGTATTTATAAAGGGATAAGTAGATATCCCCTCCCAGCCTGAAATCCAAATACTGGGAACAGGATTGGGCAACAGGATTGAGGAACAGGGGAAAGCTCCTGCTGAAGGTCCCAGAGTGTTCTCCTGAAGCAAAAGCATCGCCTGCTCCCTTCCCCTCTCCCCCTGCAGCACAGTTCAGACCTATCATCTGTATTTGCACATGGGGAAAGTGAAGCTGAGAGAGGTGCATGAGGGTGACCCTGGTTCCTTTCTCTGCATTCAATTACCA
Source organism: Colaptes auratus (assembly GCA_015227895.2). Taxonomy (NCBI): domain Eukaryota; kingdom Metazoa; phylum Chordata; class Aves; order Piciformes; family Picidae; genus Colaptes; species Colaptes auratus. The sequence continues at coordinate 9,803,769 of CM037635.1, read as the reverse complement.
ACCGTCCCCTGCTGGCTGGTTGTTAGGTGATTGTTAGCCACTGTGTGAGAACTGGCAACAGATCTGCAGCAGCTAAAAATGGTGCCACTGCTAGAAACCCTCAGGTGCCAAGCTTTACTCTGTTTACAAGAGGGCAAGCAGGGCTAACGGGGCATGGTGGCAAGATTTTCTTGTCCTCCTGTGTCTGTGGTTTGAATTGGCACTAGGATCAATAGTTCCTGGCTCCCTGCAGTGATTGTGCAAGGCATGACCATCACCACTGGCCAGTTTGTTTCAGGAGTCATTCTTGTTTTTATCCAGGATGTAAATCAAGGTTAAAAGACAAGCTTTAGCCAGGATCCTTGTGCCCTGTCTTTTCCATCAACATCCCTGATTTCTCTTTTCAGCACCCATGATTTATAAACTAAACATATCACTAAGTACAAGATTAGTCCAGACAACTCTTCTATCTGTGCAGTGTCTTATTTCACCTCTAACCTGGAGGGTGTTGGTCTCTTGGTTGGTCTCTCACTGCACTGGTGAGGCTGCACCTCGAGTGCTGTGTCCAGTTTTGGGCCCCTCAGTTTAGGAAGGATGTTGACTTGCTGGAACATGTCCAGAGAAGGGCAACAAAGTGGGTGAGGGGTTTGGAACACAAGCCCTATGAGGAGAGGCTGAGGGAGCTGGGGTTGCTTAGCCTGGAGAAAAGGAGGCTCAGGGGAGACCTTCTTGCTCTCTACAACTACCCGAAGGGAGGTTGTAGACAGCCAGAGTTTGGTCTCTTCTCCCAGGCAACTAGCACCAGAACAAGAGGACACAGTCTCAGCTGTGCCAGGGGAGGTTTAGGCTGGAGGTTAGGAAGAAATTCTCCACAGAGAGAGAGATTGCCTATTGGATGGAGGTGGTGGAGTCACCATCACTGGAGGTGTTCAGGAGGAGACTTGATGGGGTGCTTGGTGCCGTGGTTTAGTTGATTAGGTGGTGTTGGATGATAGGTTGGACACGATGATCTTGAAGGTCTCTTCCAACCTGGTCTGGTCTGGTCTATCCTATCCTATCCTATCCTATCCTATCCTATCCTATCCTATTCTTCTCCCAAGCAACCAGCACCAGAACAAGAGGACACAATCTCTAGCTGCACCAGGGGAAGTTTGGGCTCGAGGTGAGGAGAAAGCTCTTCACTGAGAGAGTCGTTCGTCATTGGGATGTGCTGCCCAGGGAGGTGGTGGAGTCACCATCCCTGGAGGTGTTCAAGGGGGGACTGGGCGTGGCACTTGGTGCCATGATTTAGTCATGGGGTCTGTGGTGACAGGTTGGACTCGATGATCTTTGAGGTCTCTTCCAACCTTGGTGGCTCTGTGAGTCTCCCATTAGCCGTGCCTCCGAGATGTCAAGCCATTAAACCTGAAACTGCACGGAGCAGCGAAATGGATGGCTCACAAATCCTCTATCACTGTTCGCTGATGCTGGTGGTAATGCTTTCAATAAGCCTAATGAAAAGCGTTTGACTATCTCTGTGAACCTGATTATTGATTATTAGTGAACGAGGAAAGTCATTTGGTATCTTGCTGATGCCGTGCTCCTGTTGCATCGCAGTTAAAATGTCAGTTACAGAGCCATTTAATATTCTATTAGTATTGAATTAGCACTTATTATGCTGTGAGAATCATCACCATAAATCCTTATTAAAGCATGATCCATACAGCTGGGTGGCATGCATCTCTGGCAGACTAAGAGGGGGCGTGTGTGGGGGGACAGACACACTGGGATGCGTCACCTCTGTGGATGCATGTTCAGAGCACACCAGGACTTGGAATTTCTGCATTGATTTTCTCTGACAGCTTGAGAGGAACAAGTATGTTGAATAGAGCAGCTCAAATCCATTTCACTTGCTTTTCTTATTTTCCTCCTTTCCCTCTCCTCTCTCCTCCTTTCTTTATTTCTGCTTGACTGCAGTTATTGAGCATTATCCCAGAGATGACTGTAAGGGGGCCTGCAAGAAGGCTGGGGAGGGTCTTCTCAGGCTCTCAGGTAGTGATAGGACTAGGGGGAATGGAATGAAGCTGGGGTTGGGGAGATTCAGGCTGGATGTGAGAGGAAGTTCTTCACCATGAGAGTGGTGAAGCCCTGGAATGGGTTGTCCAGGGAGGTGGTTGGGGCCCCGTCCCTGGAAGTGTTTAAACCCAGGCTGTGGCCAGCCTGATGTAGTGTGGGGTGTCCCTGCCCATGGCAAGGGGGTTGGAACTAGCTGATCCTTGCGGTCCCTTCCAACCCTGACTGAAACTATGAAACTATAAACTGTGAAACAGACTGTGACACTGATCTTCTCTTTGGCAGAGATCAGGGAGGGCCCCTGGGTGAGCACCTTCTCAAAAGTGGAAGAACAAAGCTTTGCTCTGACCATACCACTGAGCTGTTACTGTCCCAGGGGAAGTGATTGTGCCCTTGTACTTGGCACTGGTGAGGCTGCACCTTGAACATTGTGCTGAGGTTTGGGCCCCTCACTACAAGAAAGACAATAAGTTGCTGGAGCATGTCCAGAGAAAAGCAACAAAGCTGGTGAGGGGCCTGGAGAACAAGTCTTAGGAAGAGCAGCTGAGAGAACTGCAGTTTCTCAGTCTGGAGAGGGGAAAAACAGAAGTTGGGAGGTATGAGCTCACTACAGGGAGGCTGAAGGGAGTCCTCATTGCTCTCTACAATTACCTGAAAGGAGGTTGTAGTGAGGCAGGGGTCAGTCTCTTCTTTCTAGTATCAGGTGATAGAATGAGAGGAAATGGCCTGAAATTGTGCCAGGGAAGGATCATAGAATCAGTAAGGTTGGGAAAGACCTCAGAGATCATCAAGTCCAACCTATCACCCAACACCTCATGACTAGCTAAACCATGGCTTCAAGTGCCACATCCAATCCCTTTTTGAAGACCTCCAGTGATGGTGACTCCACCACCTCCCTGGGCAGCACATTCTGATGGCCAACAACTCTTTCTGTGAAGAACTGTCTGAGGATGGCTGAGGGAACTAGGGTTGTTCAGTCTGCAGAGGAGGAGGCTGAGGGGAGACCTCATTACTCCTACAACTACCTGAAAGGAGGTTGTAGTGAGGTGGGAGTGAGTCTCCTCTCCCCAGGATCAGGTGATAAAATGATAGAAAATGGCCTGACATTGTACCAGGGGAGGTTTAAATTGGTTATTAGGAAAAATTTCTTTGCTGAAAGAGAGGTCAGGTATTGGAATAGGTTAACCAGCAAGGTGGTGTAATCACTGCCTGGAGGCGTTGAGGAAATGAGTGGACATGGCACTTTGGGACATGGTTTAATGACCATGGTGGTCTTAGGTTGATAGCTGGACTTGATGATCTTATCTTAGAGGTCTTTTCCAGCTGACACAATTTTATGATTCTATGATTGATTCTGTGACATTGCAGGGCATCATTGCTACCTCCAACAGGGGCATGTGATGACTAAGTGCGGGGCACAGCCACAGGGTCCTGCACCATACCATTAGCACCATGGTAGGTCTAGAAAGCAGCCCAGAGGGGCTGGTGCAGTGCACTGGATCTGCTGGTGCCCAGCAGCACTGATAGGCATGCTGGGGGATTTTCAGGAGTGAGTAAGAACATCAGCTCCCACTGACTTCAGCTTCAGCTGTTAATATGCTTCTTCCTGATGTCTGCAACTACCCGAAGGGAGGTTGTAGCCAGGTGGGAGTTAGTCTCTTCTCCCTGGCAACCAGCACCAGAACAAGAGGACACAGTCTCAAGCTGTGCCAGGGGAGGTTTAGGCTGGAGGTTAGGAAGAAGTTCTTCATAGGAAAAGAGATTGGCCATTGGAATGTGCTGCCCAGGGAGGTGGTGGAGTCCCCACCACTGGAAGTGTTTAAGAGGAGACTGGATGAGGCACTTGAGCCATGGTTTAGTTGATCATGAGGTGTTGGGTGATAGGTTGGACTTGATCTCAAAGATCTCTTCCAACCTGGTCTATTCTATTCTATTCTATTCTATTCTATTCTATTCTATTCTATTCTATTCTATTCTATTCTATTCTCACCACCATCCACTCTAGGGTTTTCAGAAATCCAAATTGCACAGAGAGGGGCTTTGAACACCTTTTAAAAACACCTAGCTCTCGATTCTTGGTGCTGTTATAACTCTATGCAGTAATGCATCTGCAGTAAGACTAATGACCCAAGGTAACCAGATCTGGAGACATCTGGGTGTCCCACAGGGCCACTGCTCCTAACCCTGGGACAAAGTGACCTCCCTAGGTCATTGCTTCCAGCTCCTGTTGGTGGTGATTACAGCTCTGGGTGCGCAGTGGAACTGGGGAGGCTGTCACTGTTGTGATGGTTTCTACATGTAAGTGGATGCTCATGGATTCCCCTTCTTTTTAAAAGCTGCTATTTTACAAAAACAAGATGTGGGTCACAGGTGGGAGCTCACCTCAAGGCATCTGCCTGTCTGGCCAGGAGGGTGGACTTTGGCCTGAGAGGTCAACGCTTCCTCCTCTCCCTTGGCTGGATGATGCTGATGCTGGCCAAAGTCTGTTGAGGTGCTCTCTAAAGCAAAGGTCTGCCAGATCAGACAGAGCTGCTTCCAGATTGGCCAGCAGCATAGTGTGCTTCCCATCAATGCCCAGGCAGCTTGGCTTTCCTCCTGCCCCCAAGAAACCACGGAACAATTCTGAGGGCATCCATGAGTGTGCCAAAAAGGGAGGCGGTAAGAGGTGGCTGTAATGGTAGGGTCAGATAACAAGGGACAGCAGCTGCAGTGAGGCATGAAAGAAATGCATTCAAATAGAAGACTTGGAAAATATCTGACCTGTGCTAAGAGGCTGTATGAAAGCCTACTGGCAAATATTTGTCTTATCTGGAAGCAATAATCTTTACCCTCTTTCTTTCCTCTCTCAAACACAACACACACGTGACTAGTCGTGGGGAGATGTGCTGAGTTACTGGGCTGTGGGCAGAGCTCTGAGGGGTGAAGGAGCAACAAGATCCTGAGACTGAGTTTCCCAATTCATCTGCAGAGCAAGGATGGTGTGAGCTGCTACAAAGCAGACCCTTTTAGCCTGTCTGAGTCCCACCCTGGTGGGTGCAGCTGTGAGGAGTTTTGTCCCCATGTCTTCTTCTAGCCCTGGACCTTTTGAACAAGATAGGGGAAATTGAGCAGAACATGCGCTCAGTGGCATATCCTGTTCTCTTCTGTGCAAACCACCTTCTGGAGGTGGGAGGTGGTACAGAGCAGGTGCCTTGGCCAAAAATGTGTGTCTTCTCAGCACCTTCTCCACTTTCTGTCATGTTGCAAAATGCTGTCCTGCAGTTGCAACAGGGTTAGTCCATCCTCTTGCCTTGCAACAACTGGCAATTGAGGCTACAGCACTCTCTGGTCCTGCTTTCTGCTCCTCTGCCTGCTTCCCCCAGCTGTCATTTCTCCTCTCCCGTCTCACCTGGGATGTTCCCAGGATTTGCTCTGTGTGTCATACCCCCCACAGCCTCTCCTTTTCAGCCTGAAATCTGCACTTGCCTGCATGAGTGGACAGATGTGCTTGACAAGGATGTGTGTGTGTGTGTGTTAGGAGCATGGTGTTTGAGGAGTGAATTCCTCTTTCCCCTAAGCCATTTTTTGTCTCAGAAGGATGAAGAGGGGAGATACAGCATAGGGGAAAGGGACCTAGGGGCCCTGATGGACAGAAGGATGGCCATGAGCCAGCAATTTGCCCTTGTGGCCAAGAAGGCCCATGGCATTGTGTATTAGACAAAGTGTGGTCAGTAGGTCGAGAGAA
>CM037635.1:9740846-9798004 GCA_015227895.2 Colaptes auratus | reverse complement strand
TGATGTGAGGGTGACAGCAATGGAACAGGCTGCCCAGAGAGGTTGTGGAGTCTCCTTCTCAGGAGACATTTAGAACTCACCTGAATCGTGTTCCTGTGTGCCCTACTCTAGGTGATCCTGCTCTGGCAGGTGGCTTGGACTAGATGATCTTTTGAGGTCCCTTCCAACCCCAAATGTTCTGTGATTCTGTGGTACAGAACAGCTCCCTCCCCTTGTGCTGTTGAAATTGATGGATGAAGCAACTGTGTCCTGAGTTGTTGGAGCTGGGGCCCTGAACCTTTGCCCTCCAGGCCAGCAGGGGACTGGGAATATAACTCTCTTGGTATACTTCACTTTTGAAGGTGAGGGAAAGAAAAGGAGGAACTCCTTCTGACTTTTCCCATTGACAGGGATTTGTTGACCAGGATCCCTTGTGGCCTTCCAAAGTCATTTTTTTGGTGCACTTGTAGGCCACAAACAAAAGAGAGAGAGTACAGGAGGATGGCCACCCCAAACCCTATTGTTTCATGCCTGAAAGGTTCCTGAAAACCTTCTGGAAATCATTGTGACATACCTGGCCATGGGGCAGCAGTGGTGAGGAGAAGCAGGTGTTCAAGAGGGGATTGGATGTGGCACTTGGTGCCATGGTCTAGTAGCTGGGAGGTGTTGGGTGACAGGTTGGACTTGATGATCTTTGAGGTCTTTTCCAACCTTATTGATTCTATGATTCTGTGTTTCACTGGCAAGGCAGGAGCGTGCTGTGGAGCTGCTGACCATAGTAAAGGGAAGGGACGAGATGGAGATGCTGGGTTTTTAATCTTCCCCCCATTTTTCTCGTTATCTGCAGGTGTTATGTAGAGGACAGAAGCTCCAAGGTGGCCTGGTTAAACCGTTCTGGCATCATTTTTGCTGGAGAGGACAAGTGGTCTCTGGACCCTCGAGTAGAGCTGGAGAAGAGAAACCCCCTGGAATACAGCCTGCGGATCCAGAAAGTGGATGTGTACGACGAGGGCTACTATACGTGTTCGGTGCAGACACAGCATCACCCCAAGACTTCCCAGGTTTACTTGATCGTGCAAGGTAAGCAGCTTGCCTGAGAAGACAGCACAGAGCAAAAGACACAGTGGGTGGGGGAGGTGTGTATCTTTCTAAGGGAAAGCCCAGGGTCAGCAGCCTTTGCATCCCTTACATTCACAATAAGAGCCAGCAGGATTGTCCCCTTCCACTGTGGCATGGCGTGGCTTTACTCTGCTGTTAGTCTGTCCTTTTGAAAGTGGTGACAGAGCAGGGGACACCAGTGACGCCAAGACATATTCCAGTGTAATGCAAACCTGGCTCCTGGCTCTTAGTTGTTCTGGCACTGAGGGGAAAGCATTTTTTCCTAATGACACTTGTCAGAACACCGCGATTGCCTTGTCTCTTCCCAGACAGCTCTCTGGTTTCTTCACCTCCTCCTTCCTCAGATTTCCTTTCATTTTTTTTCTTGTGTCAACAAGCTACTGTGCTGTGTTCTTTGGCCTTCCACTGTCAACTCTTTGCAAGGCTGGGGTCTGAATTCCCCTGGGTGTTCTGCTGTGCTGGGTCATTGGTTTGCAGAGCACACCGTTGCTAAGCATGTGTCTGAGGGAGCTGCCACATACCTAAGTTGCCCTCTCCTTTTTTAGCTGCCCTCCTCCTGTGTGTGTGTATGTTACAGGCAACTGGAAACTTGGTGATCTGAACCAGCATTGTCCTATCTGTTTGTTTGCATTCATGGGATGGAATAGGATGGGATGGAATAGGATGGGATGGGAATAGGATGGAAGAGACAGATTGGAAGAGACCTTTGAGATCATTGTGTCTGACCCATCACCCAACACCACCTAATCAGCTAGACCATGCAACCAAGCACCCTATCAAGTCTCCTCCTGAACACCTCCAATGATGGTGACTCCACCACCTCCCTGGGCAGCCCATTCCAATGGGCAATCACGCTCTCTGTATAGAACTTCTTCCTCACCACCAGACTAAATCTCCCCTGGTGCAGCTTGAGACTGTGGTCACTCTTGTTTGGTGCTGGTTGCCTGGGAGAGAGACCAACCCCCACCTGACTACAACCTCCAATCAGGTAGTTGTGGAGAGCAAGGAGGTCTCCCCTGAGTCTCCTCTTCTCCAAGCTAAGCAACCCCAGCTCCCTCAGCCTCTCCTCACAGGGCTTGTGTTCCAAACCCCTCACCCACTTTGTTGCCCTTCTCTGGACATGTTCCAGCAAGTAAACACATTAAGGAAGCTGCCAGTTACTGGCAGAGGCATTATGGGGTTTATTTGTTCCACGCTGTCCAGACCAGAATACCAAAGCAGCAAGTTTATTTAGTTTTGCTTTGTTTTGCTTTTAATCTTCACACCACTCTGTCTATCTGCCTATTTATCTAAAATATTTATAGAGCAGCTTAGATAGGTACATGTGAATGTGTTTGATAGGTTCAGCTTCTGTGTTATCATTCAGGCAGGAGTTTATTTCTTCAGATTTGTCTAGTAACCCCAAAAGCTGCACGTTTTATTCCCACCAGCCAGTGTTTGTGGATATAAATGCATGCACGAAGGGACCTTTCCTCTTGATGGTATTACTTGGCAATCTAGGGGCTAACTAGTACCAAGTGTTTATCTGCAAGGTGAAGTCTGGCTGGATGGTCAGAGGTGATGCTTGATGCGCAAGTGTAGCGAAGCAGAAGGCTTCTGTTTGTCTCAGCAGCGTGCTGAGTGGCACACACCAGCAAGCAGAGCAGCTCTGCGGGGCTGGGCTGAATGTTTGCTGGAGTGTGCCCAGCATGGAGTGCATTCACCAGCCCTGAAGGTGTACCTGGCCTCCCTGCTCCCTGTCACAGTGCATAACTAGCTGGCTGTAGGTGGTTTATTGCTGGTAAAGTCTCACAGCATACATTTTCCATTTACCTGTCAAGAAAAATATAGGTACAAATGAATTTTAGAGCCATGCACATGTATTATTAATTTTATTTGTGCCTATTAGATATGGACCTGGGCAGCAAAATTGAGTTCTCAAGCTTAGCTTTCACCTAAATGTGTGGGTGTCCAGCTCTGAGCTACTGCCACCTTTCTGAGAGCGTGAGCATTCAGAGTTTGGCACGCCTGAATTCTGGATGTCTGTAAACAAAGTATCTGTGGATAATCTTTGTTCTAATGCCTGCCACAGTTTTAGCAAAGAGACCCATTGTGATGTTGTACTGGGTTTTTAAAGCCTCAGGTCATGTAATCCATGTAGTTAGGTGAAACCTATAGCTTTGATTGTTCTCCAGCTGAATTTCATCTGGTAAAAGAAACCCAGGCAAAACAGAAATGAAAAGAACCCCCCAAAACACAAAAATCCTTTACCATTTGGAAAAGTTAGACTCATCCTTTCAAGCAGTGTTATTATTAGTTTGAAACTAATAAATAATTCATTTTAAATAATCTTAACTAATAAAACTAATGCATTAGGAAATAATATACGGTAGAAAATAATCCCTTTCCGCTCCGAGTATCATTTTCTCATATTGATTATTGTTCTCAGATTTGCAGGTTGTCTGCCTGAAAAATAGGCTGCTGCTAGTACAAATGAAAGGAGTTTGGGTGTTGAGTCTTGCTAAGCTTTTTCGGTTTCATTTATTCAACGTAGTTTGCTTATTCCTTCTGGGTTTGCTTATTCCTTCAGAAGTTTAAAACCATCATTCACGTGAGGCTCGGGGCACCCCAAATGTTAAAACAAATGTATTTAAAGGAGGGGGTTAAAAAAAGAGAGAGAGAGAGAGGAATAAAAGAAAATACAAAATACAGCTCCTGAAATATTAAATATATTGTATTCTATTGTGTTATCACTCGAGGTGCGGCCTGTACGCTGCACTGGTTAGGCTGCACCTCAAGCGCTGTGTCCAGTTCAGGGCCCCTCAGTTTAGGAAGGATGTTGACTTGCTGGAGCGTGTCCAGAGAAGGGCAATGAAGTTGGTGAGGGGTTTGGAACACAAGCCCTATGAGGAGAGGCTGAGGGAGCTGGGGTTGCTTAGCCTGGAGAAGAGGAGGCTCAGGGGAGACCTTCTTGCTGTCTACAACTACCTGAAGGGAGGTTGTAGATAGGCAGAGGTTGGTCTCTTCTCCCAGGCAACCAGCACCAGAACAAGAGGACACAGTCTCATGCTGTGCCAGTGTAGGTTTAGGCTGGAGGTTAGGAGGAAATTCAGATGTGTTTCAGATCTCTCTCTAGTCACACTTAACAGGCTCACTACTTCTTGCAGGTCGTATTTTCTAGTGCTTATGTCACATGCATCTCAGTAGTGTCTGATTTGTACACATGCTTCCTTAAGTGAGCTGTTCAAAACCGAAGCCAGAGTTCTAGCTTAGGACTCAGTGGTGCAGACATAAACTACTAGCTGCGTTTTGCATGTCAGGCTTTACTTACATAACCCTGGAATAAGATGAGATTTGCTCTTTGTCCTTTCATAAGAACACCTCACTGCTTTTGTTTATTCAGTCTCTCTGCTGGTTTCTAACCCTCTGTTACTGGTCTGCAGCTCATTCCCTACTTCTGTGTTTGAGCATTAATTGGCTTCCCCCCTTTCTGAGCACAGCGCTTTGTGCTTGCTGTTGTTGGATGCCATCTGGTTAGTTTCTCCATGGAGACCGCTTCTTCAGTTTACTTATCATCCTGGACTCCAAAGCACTTGCAGCTACCCCAACTTGGTGTCATCAATACAAGTCAAGTGTCTCCTTTCTGTTCCATCACGAAGGTGCTAATGAAAGTACTGAAGAGATCGGGGTACAAAAAGTGGGCTGTGGTAGGAACCCGCTGTAACCTCCATCCCATGTAGGTAACGATCTGTTGTTTGCAGCTCTTTGATTATCTTGATGATGCTTTAGCGTCCACATTCACATGTTTCCTCAGGGCCTGGGGCTCCCGCAGGCTCACAAACATTCCTTGCAATTCCCAGCTACTGACTACTCAAAAATGTTTATTTCATGGGGGGGGGGCGAGGAGGGGGAAATCAAAGCGGCTTTGTCATCTTGGCAAAACAAGAACAAATTCGGAGAAGTCAGCAGCAAATTTTCACAAAGAGAAATTCTTGTTTACTGCCCAGACATAATCACAAACTCAAGCTAAAATGTATAGCTGCTGAAGGCCAAATCCTACAGTTTTCCTTCAAACTGATGGGCATTAGCGTGTGAAAAGAACCACAGGGTGTAGCCTTTCCCCGTTATGCATTGCCTTTGTTGAGCTCCTAGCTTGCAAATACTTAGGCTGACCACTCATTGTTTCAAAATGCTGTAAAGGTGTAGTTGTTGTTGCTGGGATTTAACCAGAGAAAATTTATTACTCTCTGTGGTAGATTAGCTGTGCCCACTTCTCAGTCCACTCCTCTGAAATGGCTTTCTGTGAGCGACTGGTAAAACACTGCAAAGAGAAACCCTTTGCCCAGAAAGCTGGGTGAACAAAGCTTCCACAAAGCCAGTGAAGGGTCTAGAGAACAAGTCTCATGAGGAGCAGCTGAGGGAACTGGCATTGTTCAGTCTGGAGAAGAGGAGGTTAAGGGGGAGAGTTCATTGTTCTCTACAGTTACTTGAAAGGAGGTTGGATGAGGTGAAGTTTGGTTTCTTCTGTCAAGTAACTAGTGATAGGATGAGAAGAAGTGGCTTTGAGTTGCACCGGGGGAGGTTTAGCCTGGATATTTGGAACAATTTCTTTATTGAAAACGTGCCCAAGCATTGGAACAGGTTGGCCAGACATGTGGTGGAGTCACCGGCCCTGGATGTGTTCAGGAAACATGTAGACATGGCACCTGAGGACATGGTTTAGTGGGCATGGTGGTGTTAGGTTGATAGGTGGACTTGATGATCTTAAAGGAGTTTTCCAACCTTAATGATTCTGAAGGCAGCTGTTCTTCCCCTCTGCTGGTACTGCTCTACCAGTGAGCCCCTTGGTAAGAGCTGGCTCTTAGGGTTGAGGAGGGAGGGCATAGTTTACCATCTGCTCAGCCCTTGCCCTCTTTGCTGAGGACAGTTGCTAGGAAAATGATCATTTGTATTTCGAGACTTTGAGAAGGATTTCTGAAGAGAACTGGAGCAAGGCACCTGAATGTGCTTTAGAGGAACCTGAAATCAGATACCAGGCAAAGGTAGTTTATGCTAGTTACCAGCCACTGAGCCAGAGTGGGGTTCATCCAGCCAAATGTAGATGTTACCACTGGACCGGATCACCTTCCATTCCCATTGTCTTTAGTGAGGAGAAATAAGCTCTTCTCAGACACAGTCCAGCTCATCCTAAAATAGCCATCCAAAATCCATCAGGCAAGTTGACCAGCAGAAATGTCAGCATCCCTCCACTGCCTGTAGAAAGGAGTCCAGAGTGAGCGCTCCATATGGTGGTGTTCACCCTTTTAGCCTTTCCAGACCCCTTTTATCCTCTACTGGGCTCTTCTCCCAGGCAGCCAGCACCAGAACAAGAGGACACAGTCTCAAGCTGCCAGGGGAGGTTTAGACTGGATGTTAGGAAGAAGTTCTATACAGAGAGAGTGATTGCCCATTGGAATGGACTGCCCTGGGAGGTGGTGGAGTCACCATCACTGGAGGTGTTCAGGAGGAGACTTGATGGGGTGCTTGGTGCCATGGTCTAGTTGTTTGGGTGGGTTGGATTGGTTGATAGGTTGGACGTGATGATGATCTTGAAGGTCTCTTCCAACCTGGTGTATTGTATTGTATTGCATTGTATTGTATTGTATTCCCTGCCAGAATACAGGCCTGGTAGCTGTCAGTGCTTGTGGCTGGTTTGAGCCATGGTGGGAGCTTATCCTTCCCTATCATGCCTGGCCTTCTCACCTCTTTGGCCAGCACTGGCAGAAGAGTGGTTTGAAAAGAGCTGAAGCTATTTTTCCTTTGCTAGCCAGACAGTAGGGATGTTGGAGTCAGATGGTGTTCGCCGAGAGATGTTTGCTTCCCTGCTTTGTGGGCGCAGAGCCCAGAATTTGGAGGGATCCTTCCGAGCGCTAGCACTGTAGCATTTTCTATTCCAGGGAGTCTGCAGTAGGTAAGAATGAGCACAGACCACTTTGTCTTTTTCAGGACATAGCCCCACTGGGAAAATGACAGCGAATTTGGCATGCTGTTGCAAAGAATAATGAGATAACAAGGGAGTATGAATTTTCTGGAAAGAAGGAAAAAAGTCATTTTACTGGGAGCGGTGGGGGAGAAGAAGAAAAGATTGGAGGGGGGAGATAAATTCAGATTACTGCAGAGACTGGGAGAAACAGGACCAGAAGGAAGTGACAGTGGATCAGTTTGATGGGGAAAATAAGCTGAGAGAGCAGGGAATCATCTTGGGGAACTGAAGCATGGTAGATCTTGCTGTCCCCCTTCCGCTGTTGCCGTGGACTGTAATTTCCTACCAGCAAAATAATTCCAGAATTTCAGGCACACAGTAATATTGGTGGCAATTTTTTCTAGGTTTCCTGTACTGGTTTGTTTTGCCCAAGCTCATAAATTGCAGGAAACTGCACCTGGTGTTCATAGGTTACCAAGAAACTTCCTGCCGCTCCCCATCTTACATTTTTATGGCTTCCCTGTAGCGTGCTGATACCTCCTAACTTCTGTTTTCCTGTCTCCAGGCAGGGCTGGAATGTTACTATGCAGCATAAGGTTTGGCTCTGTGACATAGATTTGATCTCAGCACTGCTTAGTGCATAAATCAGGAGGCTTTTCTGGAAATATTTTGGTGCTTGCTTTGCAGGTGCAGGCAGAAGACAAAAACAGAATACTTCAAAAAATGCTTACTCATTTGGGAGAAAGAAGTACTGCATGAAATACATGGACTGCTTTCCAATGGCTTGGAGAAAGGATCTTGATGTGATAATCCAGCTCCATATTGACATAAATCAGCTTAGCTTGAGTGGTGTTTTCAAAGAAGTAACAGCTGATTGTGTGTGATTTTTGTCTGATCAGCAGATTCTTGATGCAGACCACTGCTGTGAAAAGATTTGCCTTGTTTTTTTCCCTCGGTCTGATTGGGTCGATCTACTGTCCCACATCTTAGCCAGGACTCTAAGACACCGGAGGTGGGACAATATCACAGTATGAGAAAGGCATTGAGTTGCTGGAGCATGTCCAGAGAAAGGCAACAAAGCTGGTGAGGGGCCTGGAGAACAAGTCTTAGGAAGAGCAGCTGAGAGAACTGCAGTTTCTCAGTCTGGAGAGGGGAAAAAACAGAAGTTAGGAGGTATCAGCACACTACAGGGAGGCTGAAGGGAGTCCTCATTGCTCTCTACAATTACCTGAAAGGAGGTTGCAGTGAGGCAGGGGTCAGTCTCTTCTTTCTAGTATCAGGTGATAGAATGAGAGGAAATGGCCTGAAATTGTGCCAGGAAGGTTCAGGTTGGATATTGAGAAAAATTTCCTCACTGAAAGAGTGGCCAGGCATTGGAATAGGTTGCCCAGGGACGTGGTGGACTCACTGTCCCTGGAGGTGGTCAAAAAGCCTGTGGACGTTGTGCTTTGGGGCATGGTTTAATGGCCGTGGTGTTGCTAGGTCGACAGCTGGACTCAATGATATTACAGTGAAATCATTCTGCAGTTCTATTATTCTATGTTGTGCTTTCAACCCCAAAACCCCTAACAACCTTGTCTTACCACCAAGGTTGCTAACCCTTGAGAGAATGCAATAGCCATTAAACCTTTCAGCCAAGTGTGTTGCAGTGACTGAAAAAGCAGTGGCTGTGGTGGCACAAGGAAGTTGCCCTGACCTGTTGCCAGCCTTGCAATTTGCCCATGAAAGGATGTAGCCTCTTGGGCATCCTAAGTCATAGATTCCCATTGCTTGCTCCCTCCATCATTTGCTGTTTGCTGTGACCATCACATTTGCATCAGAGCTACTTAGAATCATAGAACCAACAAGGTTGGAAAAGACCTCAAAGATCATCAGGTCCAACCTGTCACCCAACACCTCATGACTACTAAACCATGGCACCAAGTGCCACGTCCAATCCCCTCTTGAACACCTCCAGGGATGGTGACTCCACCACCTCCCTGGGCAGCACATTCCAATGGCTAACAGCTCTAGATCTAGGATTTGTTGGATGACAGGAAAAGTGGCTGAGCAAAGGCAAAAGGGGTACAAATTACTCCTGGAATATTATGACTGGACAATAGAGGAACATTTTTTTGCTGTCAGGATAATCAGCCATTGGAATAGTCTCTCCAACAAAGTGGTGGAGTCACCAACATTGGACACATGTAAAATTCAGATGGACAAGGATGCTGGGCCATCTTGGCTGGACTCTGGAAAGGTTGGACCAGATGATCCTTGAGGTTCCTTCCAATCTGGTGTGATACCAAGCACAAGCCCTATGAGGAGAGGATGAGGGAGCTGGGATTGTTTAGCCTGGAGAAGAGGAGGCTCAGGGGAGACCTTCTTGCTCTCTACAACTACCTGAAGGGAGGTTGTAACCAGGAGGAGGTTGGTCTCTTCTCCCAGGCAACCAGCACCACAACAAGAGGACACAGTCTCAAGCTGTGCCAGGGGAAGTTTAGGCTGGAGGTGAGGAGAAAGTTCTTCACTGAGAGAGTTTTTAGCCATTGGAATGTGCTGCTCAGGGAGGTGGTGGAGTCACCATCCCTGGAGGTGTTCAAGAGGGGATTGGATGTGGCACTTGGTGCCATGGTTCAGTGATGAGGTCTGTGGTGACAGGTTGGACTTGATGATCTTTGAGGTCTCTTCCAACCTTGGTGATTCTGTGATATGAGTCTGTAATGGCCAGGGTCTCATCAGCAGTGAGTGAACTCTTTTCCTGCCACAGCCTCTTGAAATACCTTTGCAGAAAATGAAGTGCTTTATATCACCAGGAATAAATATGTTATTAGTTTTACCGAGTAAGCCTGTAACTGCTTAGGGGTTTGAAAATGAGGAAAGTGTGTTTAAAAAAAAAAATATAAAATTCTCAAAAAGATCTGATCTGAAGCTTTGGATTTCTAACCCAAAATAATGAGAAAATATATATAGCTCATCTCTGCTAGGAACTTTAAGATCAGCTTGTCTTTCTGCTGGCAATACGGATGAAAGCTAAGGTTAATCATGCTCCACATTTCTCTCTCTCAGATCAACTTTCTCTGTAGCTTTACTGTCCATTTTATTTTCTTCCTTTCCTCTGAAAGAAATACTGCCAGGTTGAGGTTAGGCAGATTTGTGGTTTGCTCAGCTGAGTTTTTATTGTACCCAAGCCCGAGAGATACTGGGAGTAGAGTCATAGAATCAGTAAGGCTGCAAAAGACCTCAATGATCATCAAGTCCAACCTATCACCCAACAGCTCACGACTACTAAACCATGGCTTCGAGTGTAGCTTGGCTTCCTAAGTAAACAGCAAGGTGTGTTTGGGTTTATTTCTGTTCTATTTGTATGGTTATGCTGTTTGCCTACCTTTCTTCTCAACAGTTGTCTACTCAGCTCACTGCAGCACCCCCCACACTTACAGTGAACTTCACAGACTCACAGAAGGGCTTAGGTTGAAAGGGACTGTATTGATCACCTGCTCCAACCTCCCTGCCCTGGTGCTTCTCACCTAGACTTGATTGCTCCAAACTTGCGTCAACAAGAGCTTCTGCCCCTCAGATTCTCACTAGTGGACCTCCTGCATCCTTTGCTGTGGGGAGGAGTGAAGGCTGTGTGATTGCAGGTCAGTTTGGAGCCACACACAGGGCAGCTGATGGGTGCCGCTTTGACTGAAACTGGTCAAGAGGCATTGAAGGTTTTCCAAGGAATGAAGCATCAGGTTCTAGGACATGTAGCTGTGGTAAACCATGCTTTGCCAATTCCAGTGTTCATGGAACAGTGTGTTCCTTTCTGTCTGTTTATTTTATTTCACCAGTGCCAGTGGATTCAAGACTGCAAATCTGCCATTCTCAAAACTCCAGATGGGATGAAATTCCAGATTCCTGGGGCCCACCAGCTCATGTTCAGTGTTTTTGGCTGCTGTGTTATTGTCTACAGTTATTGTAGTCATGTGCAAGTGCATGAGAACCTGGATTCCAGTCTTGATTCCATTGAAATTAAAGGGAATTTTATTTTACTGGAGCCAAGATTTCATGTGAATTTGGAATTGGCTATGAGCAGATTGTAAAATAAGCCTAAATTGGGCCAGCAGTTCAAAAACAACATCAAGACTTGTAGAAAGAAGCAAGTTTCTTCCCTGCTGTAAGAGCTTTCAATTTTAATAGTTAATATGAATTAATTACAGAAAGAAATGAATAGGTATTTCAGGAAAGGCAATAAGGAGAGAGTGTTGCTAAAACCACAGAATCGTAAGATCCCCTGGCTGGAAAAGACCTTCAGATCATCAAGTCCAGCCATAACCTAACATCTCCTGAACACAACTGTTAGACCACGTTCCTAAACACCTCATTCAAACACCTCCAAACATGGTGATTCCACCTGGGTAGCCTGTTCTAGTGATTGATGACCCTTTTAGTGAAGAAATTGTTCCTAATATCCAATCTAAACCTCCCCTGGTGCAACTTGAGGCCATTGCCTCGAGTCCTATCATTTGTTACCTGAGAGAAGAGGCCAGCTCCCACTTTGCTACAAGCTCCTTTCAGGTTGTTGAAGAGAGTGATGAGATCTCCCCTGAGCCTCCTCTTTGCCAGGCTGAACAACCCCAGCTCCCTCAGCTGCTCTTCACAGGACTTGTGTTCAAGACCACTCACCAGCCTTGTTGCCCTAATGTTGCCTACATGACACTGCCCTTTTAAAAGAGGATTTAAAGAGTGGGGAATGGTATGATCTCTGTGCTGTCTCTGCTTCTCGCTGCATCCTTGGGTCCATGTGGTGCGTATTGACCCAGCCAACCTGCAGCAACTGTTTGCTCCAGGCTGGTCTCTTCTCCCAGGCAACCAGTACAATGCACCAGGTTGAAAGAGACCAATCCAACCCACCTAAACAACTAAACCATGGCACCAAGCACCCCATCAAGTCTCCTCCTGAACACCTCCAATGAAGGTGACTCCAGTACCTCCACGGGCAGCCGATTCCAAGGGGCAATCACTCTCTCGGTATAGAACTTCTTCCTAACATCCACCCTAAACCTGCCCTGGTGCAGCCTGAGACTGTGTCCTCTTGTTCTGGTACTGGCTGCCTGGGAGAAGAGACCAACCTCCGCCTGTCTACAATCTCCCTTCAGACAGTTGTAGAGAGCAATGAGGTCACCCCTGAGCCTCCTCTTCTCCAGGCTAAGCAACCCCAGCTCCCTCAGCCTTTCCTCATAGGGCTTGTGTTCCAAACCCCTCACCAACTTCGTTGCCCTTCTCTGGACACGCTCCAGCACCAGAACAAGAGGACACAGTCTCAAGCTGCACCAGGGGAGGTTCAGACTGGGTGTTAGGAAGAAATTCTACCCAGAGTGATTGCCCATTGAAATGTGCTGCCCGGGGAGGTGGTGGAGTCACCATCATTGGAGGTGTTTAGGAGGAGACTTGATAGGGTGCTTGGTTGCATGGTTTAGTTGATTAGGTGGTGTCGGATGATGGGTTGGACACAATGATCTCAAAGGTCTCTTCCAACCTGGTCTGGTCTGGTCTGGTCTATCCTATTCTATCCTATCCTATTCTATTCTATCCTATCCTATTCTATTCTATCTATTCTATTCTATCCTATTCTATTTGGCTCTATCCACTTGCTGGCCTTCATCACCCCTGAAGTCTGTCTTTTTGGTGTGTATGCCTGCTATGGCTTGTGGGATAAGCCTCTATCTACTTTCTCCAAAATGGTGAATGATAAATTGCATTAAGTAATAGGCTTTCAGGGGTTTTGGATTCTGATGGCTTTCTCAGAGCTCCAGCTCTTCTTTTTGTCTTTAAAAAAGTTGGAATTGCAAACTCAGTAACAGCTCCTTATTCACCAGAAAGTGAAGAAACATTCTGAGAAGATAATGACTTAATAACACATTTCCTGTATAGCTGCTAAAATGTCAGTTGTTGGTTGCTTGGGGGGGAAAAAAAAACAAACCCAACAACAAAAAAAAAAAAACCCAAAAAACCCCAGCACTCCAAAATAACAGAATAGCAGCTTGGTTTAATAAAGCCTGAGCTGTGATAGTTAAGAAGAAAAAAATAACTTGCCAAATGTGCACACAGCAAAAGAGACAAAAAAGAAACAGATACTTAGACATATGGCTTCCATTTATGGAGTGTTCAGACAGGGACTGCTCTCTCAAAATGCAAGCACAGCTTTTGAAAATGCCTCTTAAAAGGCAAACATCAGGTTAAAAAGTCTTGCTTTCCAACAGAAGACAGGTGAAAGTTTGTTCCCGGGAGGGCAAACAAAGGCTGGCGGTCTGAGGGAGCTGGAGTCCACGGCCATGCTCATTTGCGCCTCTGGGTCTCGCTGCGTGTCACAGCTCAGGCTGTCAGTGGACAGCGCTGTGGTAGGATTGTAGTGGCGTGGATAGTTTAATCCACCCACACCCGCATAAAGCACAGCTAAACTCAGCCAGAGAAGCGAATGGGAAGCTGTGTTTTACAAGCAATAATGAAATGCAATGAATATATACAAAACACACAGTATTTACAGTATTATGCAAGAATTTACAGGCAAGGACACAACACAGATCCTCCCAAGGAGGATGCCACCTTGGGTTCCCCCAAACCTCTCTCCCCCTCCTTCCCTTTCCCCTAGTAGTTAATTAGTTGAGAAAGAGAGAGAAAAGGATATTAAGGCAAATTCGTTAGCTCAAAGCAGTTGTTAAGAAAGTTAGTTTCTTATCTTGCCAGTTTCAGTCCAGGGTCAGTTGCATGCTCTCTGGCCAAGAAATGAAAAGTCAGAACAGACTGAAGCTGGAGTGAGTGAGAGAAAATCATAGTATCAGCCAGGGTTGGAAGGGACCACAAGGATCAGCTAGTTCCAACCCCCCTGCCATGGGCAGGGACACCTCACACTAGATCAGGCTGGCCACAGCCTCATCCAGCCTGGGCTTAAACACCTCCAGGGACAGGGCCTCATCCACCTCCTTGGACAACCCATTCCAGGGCTTCACCACTCATGGGAAGAACTTCCTCCTCATGTCCAGCCTGATTTATATTTGCTATGGTACATCTCACATCTGACCAATGAAATTCATTTAGAATTTACCTTTGTTTTCCTTTTTACACCCAAACATTTAGCTGGAGAATTCTGCAGCTGACCTTTTCTTGAAGGCACAGCCTCAACTGCCACAAGGAGGAACCAAGCTCTGCTTGGGAATTAGTAGCGGTATGTGAAAGGCCGAGACTAAGATCAAAATATCAGTTTGCTTCCCAAAGATGTTTTGGGAGGGCCATCATTTGCCTAAAAGAGGCTTTGGAGATTCCCAAATAGGAATTGTGAGCTTTCTGAGTTCTGATATCAAAAGGCTGAGGCTGCTGAGGCATGGGCAATGCTGCTTTTAAAATTCTCTTTCTTCATGTATCATAGAATCATAGAATAGTTTGGGTTAGAAGAGACCTTTAAAGGTCATCCAGTCCAACCCCCACCAGATTTCCCTCACATCATCTATTTGATGTCGCAATCTTCTACTACTTTAGTCTTCCACATACTCTTCCAGGAATGTCTTAATTTATTATATGGACACAAGAAAAGAGTGTGGAACAATTCTTTAAAAAATAGAACCTTTGGGACTTCTCAAGCAGAAAAGTAGACTACAACTACATTTTTTTTCTTCCCATTCCATGAAGGTTACCTTTAAAACAGATCTGTGGAGGAAGAAAAACCCCAAACCCAATAACTAGGGAGGTCCTCTTTAATGAAATGAGAATGGGATTTTAGTGATAAAGTTTAATTTAGGGCAAATAATTTAATTGAAGTGACTCATTAATTTTGGGGTGGGAAGATTGGGCCTCTGGCAGCCTATTATCTTCTTCTCTCTGAGTCTTCTGTTTCAGCAGTGTAAGTAGAGCATTTTGCCTTCAATAAGGTAAGGAGACACTCCCTTGGAATGTATGGGGAAGAGACTCTCATGGGGCAGTGATTTTAATATAACAGGATCTCACCTTTGGGTGCCCTTAGCTTCTGAGCCAGTCAGGCTGCAAGACCAGTGAGTTTGTTTTCACAGCATCCTGGCATATGGACGCTCAGCTGTACACACGGTTCGGGTGATGTGGGGAGCCGGAGGCACGTGGCTGCGGCTGACTTCAGCATAGGAGCGGTTACTAGCTCTGCCTGAGAGGGCAGTCATGATCTAGCTTCAGGATGCATTGAAAAAATTGTATGCAAGGAGACCAGAATTAACAGAAGTACTAGAGTACTTAAAATTGGACTCTGAGTTAGTGAGGCACCTACTCATGTTTTGTCAACTGGCAGGTTCAGCTCTCTGCTTTGGTACGCAGCATTGTATATCCATTAAACAAGAGGACACCGTCTCCAGCTGTACCAGGGGAGGTTTAGGCTGGATGTTAGGAAGAAGTTCTTCAGAGAGAGATTGGACCATTGGAATGGGCTGCCCAGGGAGGTTGTGGAGTCACCATCACTGGAGGTGTTCAGGAAGAGACTGGATGGAGTGCTTGGTGCCATGGTTTAGTAGATTAGATGGTGTTGGATGATAGGTTGCACTCGATGATCTCAAAGGTCTTTTCCAACCTGGTCTGGTCTATTCTGTTCTATCCTATTCTATTCTGTTCTATCCTATTCTATTCTGTTCTATCCTATTCTATTCTGTTCTATCCTATTCTATTCTGTTCTATCCTATTCTATTCTGTTCTATCCTATTCTATTCTGTTCTATCCTATTCTATTCTGTTCTATCCTATTCTATTCTGTTCTATCCTATTCTATTCTGTTCTATCCTATTCTATTCTGTTCTATCCTATTCTATTCTATATGTAGACAGGCAAAGCCAAGCAGGCAGAGTAAAGAGCCTTTAAAAGGCAGAGAAGCAAGATCCTGAACCTGAATTGCACATGGCCCTCACGCAGGTTCTGCAGCAGCAGCTGTAGTCTGAAGAGTCTCTTCAAAATTATTGTCCCCTTGTTAGGCTGATGGCAATGTGACTTTTGTGTATGTTCCTGTTTTGAATGCAAAAAAAAAAAGAGGAGAGGAAAAAAAGAATAGGCAGCAAATAAATTCTTTGTGAAGAAGTAGGATAATCTCCCCAAATAACCACAGAGAACAGACTTTGCAAGATAGAAGCCTTGTAACCTTGACTGTACAAATCGAATGATGATCTTAGGGATTAGGAATGCTTAGAGCTCCCAATTAATGATTTTACCTGAAAGATTAATCCACTTGTTGACCTACAGGAAAGAGATTAGAGACAGAAGTTCATAGAGAGACCACCCCTCATTAACCTCTTGGAGGGGAGTGTTTGTAAGGGAGCGGTGGCTGCTTCTACTGGTTTGGGTTTTTTTACCTATTGTGAATGTGTTTAATGGCATGACTGCATCCAGGAGAATATTTACAGATGTGCAAAGCCTGTGGACCATCTTTGCAATTGAAGATGATATCTGTATAGAATCATAGACTCAATAAGGTTGGAAAAGACCTCAGAGATCATCAAGTCCAACCTGTCACCCAACACCTCATGACTAACTAAACCATGGCCCCAAGTTCCATGTCCAATCCCGTTTTGAACACCTCCAGGGATGGTGACTCCACCACCTCCCTGGGCAGCACATTCCAATGGCCAATCTCTCTTTCTGGGAAGAATTTTCTCCTCACCTCGAGCCTGAACCTCCCCTGGTGCAGCTTGAGGCTGTGTCCTCTTGTTCTGGTGCTTGTTGCCTGGGAGAAGAGGCCAACCCCTGTCTGTCTACAATCTCCTTTCAGGTAGTTGTAGACAGCAATAAAGTCTCCCCTGAGCCTCCTCTTCTCCAGGCTAAGCAACCCCAGCTCCCTTAGCCTCTCCTCATAGGGCTTGTGCTCAAGGCCTCCCACCAGCCTCATAGTATACCTATGCTCCCTCTGTGGATAGTACCAGAGAGAGCCCTAGACTCCAGGCCAGATGGCATAGACTGACTTGTGTTCATACTTTTTGATGACCCTGCCTTTTGGAATGGGTAGATCATATTCACACTGCATTAGGCACTGGTGGGGGACCTGGTCACATCTATGCTCCCTGTGGTGGCCCTGTGGCCCTGAAACACGCTTCTTTTTTTGTTGTTGTTTGATTTGTTATGTCTTCTGGTTGAAAGTGCCTGAAATAATGACACAGTCTGGCAGACTGGTGTTTTTGCAGCCTGATGCCAAGAGTGTGTGTTACATGGCACAAGAGAGCATGGAGGAAATTGAAAGCCTGTGGAGTTGGTACTGGAGGCTTTTTGCAGATTGAGGAAGATGAACTTGGCATTGTTTGCCTGTCTGGAGTGGGCTGTTCATGTCAGCTGTGCCTGCTGTCCTCTGGGAGGGGATGCACTAGTTCATTCTGGGAAAGAGCTTGGGAGCCATCTCATGTTCTTGTGCATGGCTTTTCAAAGGTCTGAAGCAAAACTGAGAGGCTGTGGTTTCCTCTCTGCAGAAAAAAAACCAACAAACCACATAGCCAGTATAGACACAGGCATCCAAGGTCATGCAAGGTTCATGCTAACAAATCCAGAGTGTGTGCATGGTTCTGCTAGATAAATTGCACAGTTGTCCTGTCAGAGGCAGGGCTAAAGTCTAAGTGCATAGATATACATCTGTGTCACTTCTTCTTGAAGTGTAGCTCTCTTAAGGTGTTGCATCTCTTCTCTGTATGGGGACACTTAGTCCTACAAACAGATGTGGTACACTGCAGGTGAGATTCATCACCCTTTATCTTGGACATCTAAGTGTTAATAGCACAAATGTAAGGTAGTCAACTGGCCATCATCTGTAGCCTTTTGGGAGAAGCTAGCATCCCTCTGCTGTCTGCCATGAGATACTGGGGTGGATCATCCTCCAGAAGTCCCTGACTTTCTGTTTGGACTACAGGTGGAATGTGGATGACTAATTTAGTTTTACACAGCAAACTTTTTGATGTCTAAAAGTTGGTGACATGAATCCACCTATGTAGGAAAGATGAAACTGTGTGAGATGCTAAATGTCGAGACTCCAGCATTATCTGCTCTGTAATACTATCTCCTCAGCAGCATTGGATGGCCTTGACTCCTCCTCATGCCAGAACCTGGTCTGTGTGACTTTAGCATAACAATACCCTTCTTCAAGTTTGTAATCTGTTCTACACTGTCTAACAATTTCAGTTATAATCCCTGACATATTTACCTTGCCTCACAGTGGGCATCAGCCTTCCTCTCCAAATCTCTCGCTTTATATTTGACATCAGCTTGTGCCAGCTCTCACAGTGGAAGGTTGCCATCTCTTTGTCTGGATACTCTTGCCTGCTGTTTCTCACTGAGCCAGAGTATAAGGGACTCCCCTGAAAAGACTTGTGCACTTCCTGCTCTCAGAGCCACCAGCCTAGCAAAACCCTGAGGCACAGGCTACATTTTTCATGAGATGAGTAATGCTCTTCTAGCCCAAACTCTCCCTGAGTACTCCATTTTTCTCCTGGCTTTCATGCTGCCCCATCTCTCTAGTCCTTGAACTCTTTTGAGACATCACTAATGTTAGACCCAAATGCTTCTTCCTCTCTTCTTTCTTCTCCCTGAAGGAAGAGCTATATAAGATTTCAGAAAGAAACTGCAGATATTTAGCCACTTGCATCTGCAGTCCTTGAGAGCTGCAGAGATTGTTGCATAGCAGTACTGAGCGCTGCCATAGAATCATAGAGTCAGTAAGGTTGGAAAAGACCTCAAGGATCATCAAGTCCAACCTGTCACCACACACCTCATGACTACTAAACCATGGCACCAAGTGCCATGTCCAATCCCCCCTTGAACACCTCCAGGGACGGCGACTCCACCACCTCCCTGGGCAGCACATTCCAATGGCTACCAACTCTCTCTGTGAAGAATTTTCTCCTCACCTCCAGCCAAAACTTCCCCTGGTGCAACTTGAGACTGTGTCCTCTTGTTCTGGTGCTGGTTGCCTGAGAGAAGAGACCAACCCCCTCCTGGCTACAACCTCCCTTCAGGTAGTTGTAGACAGCAATAAGGTCTCCCCTGAGCCTCCTCTTCTCCAGGCTAAGCAACCCCAGCTCCCTTAGCCTTTCCTCATAGGGCTTGTACTGGAGCCTGATCCCTGAGTGACACCACTAGTGCCTGGCCACCAGCTGGACGTGGCACCATTCACCACCACTCTCTGGGCTCAGCCTCCAGCCAGTTCCTAACCCAGCTCAGAGTGCTGCTGTCCAAGCCAGGGGCTGACAGCTTGGCCAGGAGTTTGCTGTGGGCGACGGTGTCAAAGGCCTTGCCAAAGTTCAGGTAGACCACATCCACAGCCTTCTCCACATCCACCAGGCAGTCACCTGACCGCAGGAGATCAGGTTGGTCAGGCAGGACCTGCCCTTCCTGAATCCATGCTGCCTGGGCCTGATCCCTTGGCTGTCCTTCAGGTGCGCAGTGATTGCCCCCAAGTCTGTTTCTCTCTGTGAATTTCACAGTGCTACTCTCTTCTTCCTGGGGTTCAAGAGCACACTGCTGACTGGTCCCTCTGTCAGCCCTTTCCACTCCCAAAACCACCTCTCCATCTCCATTTTTCTCATCTTATTGGCTTTGTGGGCACGTTTCTGCCTGCAGATGCAGAAACTCCCAAGTCTGCACCTGAACAGCAGAAACTCTTCTCTCTTTGGCTCCCAGATCAAATCAAATCGCTGTTTATTTCATTGCCCTGATAAATTTTTTATTAACTGTGTTAGAAGTCTGTAAGAAAGAGGGGGGGGGGAAGAGAAAGGAAAAATAAAGCTGTTCAGGAATGTAGCCTGGGCACAGTGCCCATGATTAATGGGGTAAGCAGTGACCAGCGGGTATTTGAAACTTCACCAGTGCCAACTGCCAGGAGGTTTTTTTGCTGCTTGTGACAGCTGGTCATCATTATTGGACGACTGCTTCTGTGTACATCTTAGAGCTGTGTCTTTGTACGCCTCTTACCAAGTCTCTGTCAGTTTCTGTTTTGCAGGGACATACTGAAGCAATTAGGGCATGTTGGATGATTGCAGGGATGAGTGAGCAGTGTTGGGTAATGCACAAAGCCCACAATTTCTCTTCGACTGTAGCCCTAATTCCCCTATCTCAAGATGAGCTGAAACCACACTCCCAGAGATAGGCCTCCCTCAGTCTTGTATGAATTTGAATTGTGGCTTTGTAGCTCTACCCAGCCGCTTGGTTAGTCCTTGCTAATCACTTCTACAGGGCATTTGGCCTCTTCAAAGATGCTTACAGCCCATTCTGATTGGGAGCTCTCTTTAAGGAAGCAAATCTTACTGTTCTAAAAGGGCAAGCTCAGACCACTGATGGAAAGAGATACCCTGAGCTCATAGGAGATGTATGCAAACTCCTGGCCAAACTATCAGCCCATGGCTTGGATGGGAGCACACTGTGATGGGTTAGAAACTGGCTGGAGGGCTGAGCCCAGAGAGTGGTGGTGAATGGTGCCACATCCAGCTGGCGGCCAGGCACTAGTGGTGTGCCCCAGGGATCAGTGCTGGGCCCCATGCTCTTCAACATCTTTATTGATGACCTGGATGAGGACATTGAGTCCATCATCAGTAAATTTGCGGACGACACCAAGCTGGGGGCAGGAGTTGATCTGCTGGAGGGCAGAGAGGCTTTGCAGAGGGACCTCGACAGGCTGGACAGATGGGCAGAGTCCAAGGGCAGGAGATTGAACACATCCAAGTGCCGGGTTCTGCACATTGCTCACAGCAACCCCAGGCAGTGCTACAGGCTGGGGTCAGAGTGGCTGGAGAGTGGCCAGGCAGAGAGGGACCTGGGGGTACTGGCTGATGGTAGACTGAACATGAGCCTGCAGTGTGCCCAGGCAGCCAAGAGGGCCGATGGCATCCTGGCCTGCATCAGGAACAGTGTGGCCAGTAGGAGCAGGGAGGTCATTCTGCCCCTGTTGGTGAGGGGTTTGAAACACAAGCTCTATGAGGAAAGGCTGAGGGAGCTGGGGTTGCTTAGCCTAGAGAAGAGGAGACTCAGGGGTGACCTTATTGCTCTCTACAACTACCTGAAGGGAGGTTGTAGACAGGCAGAGGTTGGTCTCTTCTCCCAGGCAGCCAGTACCAGAACAAGAGGACACAGTCTCAGGCTGCACCAGGGGAGGTTTAGGCTGGATGTTAGGAAGAAGTTCTATACAGAGAGAGTGATTGCCCATTGGAATGTGCTGCCCAGGGAGGTGGTGGAGTCACCATCATTGGAGGTGTTTTAGGAAGAGACTTGATGGGGTGCTTGGTGCCATGGTTTAGTAGTTTAGATGGTGTGGATTGGTTGATAGGTTGGATGTGATGATCTTGAAGGTCTCTTCCAACCTGGTTTATTCTATTCTATGCTCATGCCACCTCAAGATCTTCCCAACCTACTACTCTAGAGCTGACAGCAGTGTGACCTGATTTTTCTGAAAGGCATAACTGGGGCACATTCAACACCCTGCAGGGAGGGAGAGTATGTAGTTTAGGATTTGGTTTTGTGGTTTTCTTTTGGATTTATTTATTGTTTTAATCAATAGCTTTTTCTTGGTGATCTTTGAGGTCTCTTCCAACCTTGGTGATTCTGTGTGATTCTTTTCATGGCAAGCCTTGAATGGAAAGAAATTGTGATTCTTGGGATGGATCTGCCGTTCAGTTGTAGAGGAGGCTGAAGTGGATCTTGAGGACTGTAGTTCAGCCAGGGACATTGTGCTTGGGAAATGAAGAGAAAAGTGAGTCCTCCAGACTGAAGCTCCTGGGGGAGATGGCACCTCAGGAGTGAATATAGTAACAGCATTGTTTGCTTTCTGGAAGTATGAGCAGGTATCCATGCTGTGAACATTCTTCCTTTTTTTATACCCATTTCTCTGTGATAAAATGCAGTGAAAGTTACTGTGCCAGAACCCAAGTACAGAGGTATTCCAGACTCTGTCCCTCTAAGTCATTGTCAGGCAGCCTACAAACCTCATGAGGCACTAGCTGGTAGAGGGAGGAAGGGAAGGACTCTAATTGGATTCAGAGTGTCGTAACTCAGTGGGAAAAAGCTTCTTGTACCTTGACTGTTATTTTAGTTTATCATCAAGTGAGGTTGCTTCTTACAGGGTCTCAAAGTATGCCACAGTTCAGATTCTCCAGTGAGTTTGTTCGTTAGAGGACCAATCACTGAGTTGCTTGCCGCGTTGAAGCAGGCGTTTTTGTCATACATCAGTTTTCTTCTCCTTCCCTTTTGCTGCTAGTGAGTTCTTACCATCCCCATCATGTCTTCATTTCACTTGTTCACAGTGACACAAAATGTCTTCTGCCTGAGGTCAATCTCCCTGTGATAAAAGCCTTCCCTGGAATTAGTCAGGCTGGAAGACAGGCAGGTATCAGAAATGGAAGTGTTTGGAAAATGGTGGCAGGCTGTCAGTTCCCATTAACGAGTGCTACCTGGGCAGCTTGCTGACTCTTCCATTGTGGGTGGGAGAGATGAGTTTTAATGAGCAGCAAGGAAAGCAGTTTAGACTGGAAGTGATACTTTTTGGTGGTGGAATGACATCTGTACCTGTGAGCATGCAGGTGTCCGTGCTAGGGCACAGCAGTATTGAAATGAAGTGAGCAATAACCATGTGGCTTCTCAGGCCTCTCAGGGAACTTTGCTACCTGAATGATTGCATGCTGGCCCTTCGTTCTTCAGTGGCTTTCTCCTGTGTGTTCTCCAATGACAGTGATCAACAAAAAGACAAATAGGCTCCAATTTAAACAAAAGAGATCTGCAAATCCTGGTTAAATGATAATGCAGAGGAAGATGCCATGTTTGAGAGCTGTTTTGTGTCAGTGCAACTTCACCATCTTCATGGAAGTTGTTCCTGATGTATTCCAGGCTAGTGCCAAAGTGTGCTGGATTTGATCTAGGTGCAAAACCACCCTGGGCTATCAAACTCACCAAGTATTAAAGAAGTTGTGTACTTCTCTATGGAGGTCATAGCTAGGACTAGCAAGAGCAGATCAGGAATGGGATGTATTCAGCTGTGAAATAGCCTCCCAAGGGCAAAGGTAGAAGAGTCATTCCCCAGAAGCTTTAAAGACTAGCTGGCCAAAACACTATTAGATATGCAGCAGAGAACAAACCTGCCTTTCCAAATGCCCCCAGCTCTGGAAGATAGAGTAAGTGTGCAAATGATTCTTCTGTCTCTAGAGTGCATGAACATCTGAGATCTGAATTGCTGCAGGTCCCATTCTTCTCCCTGCCATTCGACCTACATTTGAATTCTAATTGACTTAGAGTGAACACTCACAAAGCTTTCCCCTTTTTTGCCCAGATGCTGAATCCTCAATGAAAGTACAAACTGTGCCATTAGATGTTGGGCGGATGTTGAACATAAAGGAGCTGTTTTAAGCTAAAAATTGCACAGCTTATTCCAATTAGTCACTCTGAATATAAAATGTTCTACTTCTATGGGGAAGACATTAGTATAACTAAATGCACCCCCCACTGGATACTTACTGAGTGTTGAAGGTGTCATGTACATTGTTTAGTGTTCTGGACAGCTACATCATCTTGCTTCCTACTGGCAGCCACTTCTGCTGCGTCTTCAGAAAATGCATTGTCTGCCAGGGCCCTGAGTGCACTAATTAGAGCTTGACCAGTCTCCCCAGGGGTATCCACATAGCCAGTGACCACAGGATCCATGTAAGCTCAGGCCTGGATTTGCATGTGAAGTGTACCTTCCTCCAGCTGTGTCCCTGGTTCCCACTCTCAGATCTATGTGGTAGGTAGCTTACCTCCAGCCTTGTCTCTGGCCTTGTCTTCCTACACTGACCCTGGATGTGGTTGGTTTAGCAGCAGACTTGGTAGAGTTAGATAATAGACTCGATGATCTTGAAGGTTTTTTTTCCCAACCAAAATGATTATATGTTTCTGTGTGGGTCACCATCTCACCATGGCTGGGATGTTTGTTAAACCATGCTACCAGCTCCTGGCTTTGCCTAGTCTCTTCAAATCCTGTGCCAAGCTGGTGAGAGCACTGCCATCACCATCTTCACCACTTTTGTCAGTGCAAGCTGTTTGGCCATGCAAATTTTGTGTGGGATTTAGCTCACTGAACTGTGTCCTTCTCATAGGTATCTAACCTAAATGAGCCTTGGAAGCACTTTGAATGGACCTCTGAAAATCTCTCTGGCTGTAGAGTTAGGTTAAAAATGCATTTACCTGAAATGTCTTATTTTAGGAGAGCAAATTAGCTGAGGTGAATTGCCACAAGCATCCTTAGCAGCTCAAACTTGGCGTGTAAGTTGTACTCCAGTTTGTTTTATTATGCCTCTAGAGTCAGCCTGATTCTGATTGTCTCCAGGAGAGCAAAGAGGATTGTGTAAATGGGGGGAGAACTAGATCAGCATTACAGGTTCCAAATAACCTGAAGACAAAACAGCTTCTTCCTCGTTACAGTCTTACACAGGTGTTTGCAGGTCTCCAAGGCCTTCTTTGACTGACTACTAGAAATATCTGTTTTGGTTTACACATCAGAGGGAACCTGGTGTAGAGTTGCAGCTTGTATGCTGTATTATTAGGAATTATCAGAAGCATTTTCCTCTGTCTTGCTGTCTGTGCCCAAGGGTTTTCCCACTCTCCCACTGCACATTCACCACAAGGAAGGGAGCCTAGTGTACAACTGGAGTTTGAGTCAGTGTCTGACCATTACATTGCTGTAGACCAGGAAAGGGGAAGGGGAACAGGTAAAGGCAATGGAAAACTTGTGTTGTCCCTGAACCTCCAGAACAAGTAGCTAGTAGTTGGCAGAGTTTCTGTGCCTGAAGGCATCACAATATAGCTTGTCTCACAATGGCTGCACACCGCCTGCTGCAAGCTGTGGGATTTGGAGGAGAGCAGCCCAGGCTGGCCAGGAGCAACACATACAGCTGGCTTGCAGCTGCTTGTCTTCCTGTGCTGCCTTCTCATAGAGTGTGAAGGTAAGGTAGGGCTCCTTCAGCAGCTGGGCTGTCCCTGGCTTGTCCCTCCGCACCTGCTGTGGGCAAGATTGCCTCATCACTGAGAGGGTACAGGAGCGGAGCAACCAAATATGTATGATGGGCAGAGAGGCTGAAAACAGGCAGCAATTTTCCATCTAAAATACTCAGCAGGGAACTGCTATGACCACTTCCAGTACAAGGCAGTAGGAAAACCAGGGCAGCCCTGACTGAGAGATGCAAAGAAGGCTTTGCTCTCCCATGGATTGCTGAGGAAGGGCACCCCAGTGGGGGTATATAGGTCCGGTCCTGTGCTCTGTGCATCACACTTCCAAAGCAGCTTTGGGGATGTTTTCTCTCAGCCTCAAATCTTTAGTTGTAAGGCTTTGTGAAGAAGGCTTGTAAACTCAGGCTGTGTCTCAGTCCAAGAGTTAGGAAAGAGACACAGTTCTTTTAAAACACTCCCTTGTGTGAAACTAAGGCACAAATGAGGCCAAACAGCAAAGCCAGGCTATTTGTTAAATAATAGAGTAAGCAAAACAGAGAGAGAAAGGAAAGGGAGAGGGAGGGTGAGGGAAAAGAAAGAAAGAGAGAGCAGGAGAGATATTACCACCCCAGGACACTTTTTTGTCTTAGGAAAAGGGCAGGGGAGACATTCCAGGATGCAAGTCCTTTTCAGCTTGTGATGTCTTTGGCCAGGAGGAGGAGAGACATCCAAGAATCCTGCTGAGTTCCAGCATGTAGTATGGCCTGTGATGTCTTCCCTCCACTGAGCAGGTACAACTCAGGACTTTTTATACTGTTCATTTATCACAGCTCCACCTGGCTCACATTAAGACTGAATATGTGGGTTTGCAGGGGGTCTTTCCTGCAGCTGCAAGGCTCAGTGCCAGAGTGGCCTTTGCCCCTCTTTGCCTCCCACCTGTTCATCACACCCCAGGCCAGTAGTGGTCTTACCAGGTGAGCCACCCAGGTTGTGCTAATCTTTGTTGAGGCATTCCTCAGTTCTGGATGCAATCCTCACCTCCCTAGGTGATCTGCACGTGCAGAGAAAAGTGCATCTCAGGGTGTGAGCCTTGCAGGCTCTCAGAGGTGATCTCATGTTATCACAGGCAACTGTAATGAAAGCTAGAGTGCCCAGGCAGGTGGGGCTTTCTGCCCTAACTGGAAGGCTATAGCAGAAACCAAGAGTTCGAATGGTCTGTCTCCTAAATACCACCCTGTTGTTCTTGACCCATCCTATCAGGGAATCATGGAAAAAGACTTTTAAGATCCTTTGAGTTCCTCAGGTTGAACCATCAATGCATCACCACCATACCCACTAAACCATGTCCCAAAGGGCCATGTCCACACATGTTTTTTGTAATACCTCCAGGGATGGTGATTTAACACCTCCCTGGGCAGCCTGTTTCAATGCCTGACCACTCTTTCAGTAAAGATTTTTTTTTTTTAACCTAATATCCAATCTAAAGCTTCCCTGGCACAGCTTTTTATTTCTAGAGAGAATTGCATTAGAGGAATATCCTGGAGAAGCAGTGCTGTCTGTACTAAGGCATTTTGATCACTTGGATGGTGGGGAAAGAGAGCCTGTGTGACGATGTAGCTAAAGAAGAGCTAGTCTGATTTGTTCCCCTGGAAAACCCAGCCAGGTTCCCTGTGGTGGGGAATGTGCAGTTGGAAAAGGCAGGAGAATGACCATGAGTGCATCAGGGCAGTGGAGAAACCCTCTGCATTTCAGAGGGTTTAAGCAGCAGAGATTTTAGGTAAGAGAAACTGTGATGTCACTGCTGTGCCATAGTGCTGGAGACACTGAAGAACAGGAATGTGCTTTTCCCTTTCCTGCTAATGCAAATGCTCCCCGGAAGACTCCTGTCTATGCAGGAATCTGCTCTTCTGGAGGAGGTTAGTAGGGAGAGGCTCAGCTCTTCATCTCGCTCTGTTTGCTTTAATGAATTGGGGTCCTCCTCCATCCTACGCCCAGACAGAGAAACAAGGGAGCATGTGCAATCAGTTTTCACTCAGCTAGCCAACGAGATGTGAAATAGATTCCAGGGTGGATGATACCCTTGAAGAAATCACACTGACTTGTTTGCTGTGATAATATATGGATGCTTCTTCCTTTCAAGTCTCCTGTGTAATTGAGCCCTGGCACGTGGTAACCTGCAGCCAGTGAGTAAATTGTTACTTCCTAAAGGAGGTTAAATGCTGCAAGCCTTGTTCACAGCATCTTATCCAACTGTCCCAAACACTCTTCTCGCCAATGGAAACATGCCCTTCAGGGAAGCCCTGAGGCTTGCAAATGTCAGAGGGATTCCTGCCTCTTCTACAGGCATCCCAAATGTCAATTGCTTTCTACTGTGGAAGTCATGGTAGGCCACTCCAGTTATTTCCCATTTATCTGGGGGCATTTTCACTGTACAGCTCAGACTGCCGCTTCCATTCCTTTCTTGGCGTGCACTGAAGCAGCCCTTTGTTTCATTGACACCTTTCCTCACCCTGTGTACTCTCCTCCTTTTCTGCCTTGCATTTAGTTCTTACTCTTTATTCTCTCTCTTCCAGTTGTCCATCTTTTTAATTTTCCTTTCTATTTTCCTTTCTTAATTTTTCTTTTGTTTTAACTCCTCTTTTTCTCTGATGGAGTACAACCAGGTGGGGTGGTTGCTGCAGGGTACCCAATCTCGGTGTGTCAGTCATTCATGTTGTCCATGCTAAGTCCCTTCCCCCACCCTAACTCATTAATGCCTCAATTTCTCCATGGATATATTTAGGATGATAATTAAGTGTTCACCAGTGCAAGAATTACAGAGCTTGAACAGATGATGTTTGCAGCATGCTTTGAGGTCCTTGATACGCACTGATAATGAACTCCATGCAGTCAGGCTGTGGAAAGGCACGCAGCAGAATAAAGGCTGCCCCTCACAGACTAAAACAAACCCCATTTTCAGCTCCCTTTCATGACAGACTTCAGAGACTTTAGTAGCCATGGTGTCCAAGAGCATAATGCAAGGGGGTGGAACGAGCCACAGATTTTTTTTCTCACCTTACTGTTCTTCAAGCTGCCACAGAAAGCTTCATGCCAGTACAGACTGGCAGCTGGAGAGCAGGCTGGGGACATTTGTATGGGCAGAACTCTCTAGGCTCAGGATATGCACTTAATTTAATTTATGCCAATTAGCACACACTTTTAATTAGCTATTGAGAAACAAAGAGGAGAAACAATGACACAAATACCAAGAGAACTCCCTTCCCCAGGCTCATCCTCACTTGTCCCTGAGTCATAGAATTGTAGAATCAATAAGGTTGGAAAAGACCTCCAAGATCATCAAGTCCAACCTGTCACCCAACACCTCAGGACTACTAAACCATGGCACCAAGTGCTATGTCCAATCCCCTCTTGAACACCTCCAGGGATGGTGACTCCACCACCTCCCTGGGCAGCACATTCCAATGGCAAACAACTTTTCTTTCTGTGAAGAACTTTCTCCTCACCTCAAACCTAAACTTCCCCTGGTGCAGCTTGACACTGTGTCCTCTTGTTCTGTTGGTGATAGTCCCCTCTTCCCATGTTTTGACCACAGGTTATGATCAGTCCCTGCCAGTCTCTTGGCATGGGACAGCACAGGAGGTTGGGTTGGTACATGATGGTTTCTTGATGCTCCTCCTGCTTTCTTATTCTTTTCTTCCCCTGCTCCTTCCTTCTTACCCTCTTCATGCTCTAGACTCAGTGCTTTATGGTCTACAGTCCCTTCAGGGCTGTCATTGTTCCAGTGTGGGTCACCCACAACCACAGTCCCTCAGCAGTAACCCCAGCACAACTCCTTCCAAGAACTGTGCTCAGCTCTATCCCCAGCAACGTTCACTTCCACATGTCCTCCTGTATTTGCTTCTGTCCCCTCCTGTGTCTCCCTTTGTACATCCTCACACCTCCTCTCATTTATCTTCTCACAGTTCTCCCCATGTCCCCTCTGGAGGTCCCTGCCCCAGTAGGACATTGGGCCTGGGGACCCCTCTAACTGGCTGCGGAGTTGGGGTGCAATGGGTTCGTGCTGGCTGTTGCAGAGATGAGGGGACTGACTGGTGGCAGCATGGAATGGCCCCTGACCTGTTCCATACCAAGCACCCTGCAGTGACATTTGACAATTAAACCATTAAAAAAGGTCTACAGCAAAAAAGAGGGGCAATCCTGCAAGCTGCCAGCCCACCACTGCCCCCTTGATGGTGCAGATGCCCAAGCAAAGCAAATCTGAGCAGGTCACTGGTTCATTGCTCAGTTTCATTGTTATTCCCATGTGCTTTCTGTCTCATCAGTGGAGCAAAACTATTTTGCAGCAGTTTTCTGACCTGGGGGCTGTTTGCCTGGTATTTGCCAGGGAGTTGCCCCTTTGGGGTGAGAATATCAGGTTTTTATTGTTCCCTCTTGCCATCATCCTGAGCAGTGCTTTGTTAATGGGCTGGAGTTTCTCAGCTGGCTGATGCTTTCAGGAGAGGGGTGGTTTTGCAGAGGGATGTGCAAACGTTTATGTGTCACTCCTTCCCTAAATTGGAAGTGACATGCCTGTCAAAGTCAGGCAGAGCACAATCTCTGGGAAGGTGTGGGAGCAACTCTGCTAAAGTCAGCTGTGCTATGCCGAAGCAAAAGCAGTGTAAGGGAACAGAGATTCACTGTGACTGAACAGAAGTACTACGTGCTGAGGGGGGGGGCTTCATTTTTCACCTTGTGAGTGACAAGTTTACCTCCATCTCTATCATCCCTGTAACAGATGTTGACCTCTTCACTCTAGCAATGGAGTTTCAACTGACAAATTCTGCTTCTCCCTTCTTCCCAGGCAGTCTGTTAGAGCAAAACAAGGCCATTTCATCAGCTTTTGACTTGTTGTTTCAAAGGAAATTAATATTGCATGGTTGTGGTGACTGTTAGTCCTCTGAACCCAGAAGCCTGTTGGCTAATTGCCACCACAACTGGTGGAGGAGTAAAAGCCTCAAGGCTATTAGGGTTCCAATGTGGTTTGTGCACAATATGTCCCAAAAGGACAGAAAAGGCTCTTCTATTACCTTCATGGAGCAAAAAAAAAACCCCACAAAACACCACAAAAAACATGAAAGAGTGAGCTCAGCCCTTTTTCAGACATCAACAAATCAATACAGCAACTTCACCTTTCGTGGTGAAGCTGTGGGAAACCAGAAATGTGCTTAGAGAAACTTCGTTCTGCTCTTTGTCTTTCCCTTTGCTGGGCCATGTATGGGAACAGATATAACTCGTTTCCAAAGTATCTAGAGCCCTGGTGCAGTCAGGGCATGCTGCCAGCAGAGCTGCAGCACCTTGTGTGCTGCAGAACCCACACTGACTGCAGCAGCAGCCACTCCTGGTGGGAACTGTTGTGTGGTGGGATGTCAGCTGGGGAGCTGCTTCTGCAGGCTGGATTTGGATTTGAGCACGTGCCTCACCATTGCTGCAGCACCAGCAAGCCAGAGGGTTTACCACCTTCTTGAAAAAAAGGAGGAAAAGGTGTTGTCTGACCAGGTTTTGATGTTCACCCAGTCCTATCCAGTCTGAAATAATCAACTCCCTGACCTGTTAGAGACAGGGGTGGTAAAAACGAACTGCAGCCACTCACAGGCTGCAAAACAGCCCTGGGGAAGGTTGTGACTGTCGGTTATTGGGTTTGCTGACTACTATCTTCTGTCCCATGCTCCTGGCCAGTACCTTTCATATATTTCTTCTTCTCCAGAGGAAAGACTCATCCTATCTCTGAAGCTTTAAATAATTTCCAGAACAGTCTGACACCATGCTGGAGTGACACGAGGGGAGAAAGGTCATTTTCTTTTCCTCTTGTCCCTTTCTTTTATCTATGAGACCTCTAATCATAACCAAAGCAGCTGCAAACTGCAAGAACATGGAAGAATACACTCCAGGGTTCCTCATGGGAGCTCTGGCTTTATTGCCTTTGTGCTGGTGAAGACCAAGACCTTTGTGATATGCCTGTAAATGAAAGGGATGTGCTTGTAGCATGGGTAAGCGAGTGGAAGATATGCAACTCTTGGGTGGGAATGCTCTGAGCCAGCCCAATACTTCCCCTCTACTCCAAGCTCCTTCCAACTATTCCAGTCCTGCACAAACATCATCTCCCTCTCATCCTTCCTCTTGCCTTTTCCAGCATCCCAGACTAGGGCCTTTGAGCTCTGCCCCTCCATCTAATCTGTGCTTTCCTGTCTAATAACATGCACTAATGTGTGCTAACAGATGTCTGAGCAAAAATTAGCTGTGGTGTCCAAATCAATTAGACTGGAGAGGCTATGCAGGAACAATTGCTCAATAGGCTGTGTGGGTTGCTTCCCCCCCCCTCCCCCCTTTCTCTTTCCATTCTTTACAAGAGGTGAAATTTTGCAGCCAAGCCTTTGCCTGCCTCCCTGCCTTGCAAACTCCACTTCCAAGCAGTCTACCTCTGTGCTTAATGGGTTCTGATCTGGTCTCCAGATGGAGCTGGCTTCACCAGCTGCAGGCAAACGGCAGCTGCTCTCTGAAAGGAAGAGGTACACACTTCTCCAGCACCTCACAGCATGGGTACAGCCGGCACATCAGAGGCAGCTAAACGATCCTGGCGGGTTTCATGTGTTTGCCTGCTTCGCAGGAAAAGCAAATTAGTTTTACAGGATCAACCACTTGTGGAGCAGCATCTTGCAGAGAGTTCAAAACAGCCTATGGCACACACAGACATGTTGGCTCAGAAGTGTCTGAAACCATGCCTGAGACTTGCTCTGGATAGGAAAGATTCTTGGAGAGTTTGGGGAGGAGAGGCCTCGAATCCTGAAATGTAGTTTCCACACTTCTTGAGGAATGGAATGAATGGATGGAATGGAATGGAATGGAATGGAATGGAATGGAATGGAATGGAATGGAGTAGAATAGAATAGAACCTATCACCCAACACCATCTAATCAACTAAACCATGGCACCAAGCGCCCCATCAAGTCTCTTCCTAAAACACCTCCAGTGATGGTGACTCCACCTCCTCCCTGGGCAGCACATTCCAATGGCCAATCTTTTTGTGAAGAATTTCTTCCTAACATCCAGCCTAAACCTCCCCTGGCACAACCTGAGACTGTGTCCTCTTGTTCTGGTGCTGGCTGCCTGGGAGAAGAGACCAACCTCTCCCTGCCTACAACCTCCCTTCAGGTAGTTGTAGAGAGCAAGAAGGTCTCCCCTGAGCCTCCTCTTCTCTAGGCTAAGCAACCCCAGCTCCCTCAGCCTCTCCTCACAGGGCTGTGCTCTAAACCCCTCCCCAGCTTTGTTGCCCTTCTCTGGACACGCTCCAGCAAGTCAACATCCTTCCTAAACTGAGGGGCCCAGAACTGGACACAGGACTCAAGGTGTGGCCTAACCAGTGCAGCGTACAGGGGGAGAATGACCTCCCTGCTTCTGCTGGCCACACTGTTCCTGATGCAGGCCAGGATGCTATTGGCCCTCTTGGCTGCCTGGGCACACTGCAGGCTCATGTTCAGCCTAGCATCAACCAGTACATCCAGGTCCCTCTCTGCCTGGCTGCTCTCCAGCCATTCTGACCCCAGTCTGTAGCACTGCCTGGGGTTGTTGTGGCCAATGTGCAGAACCCAGCTGCTACTGCATGCTCCTAAAGGCTATACTACATTTATGAGGAAGGCAGTCTTTTTCCAGGCTGAACTTGCCTCATACATGAAGTGGAAATGCAAGACTTGCAGCCACCTACAGAAATAAGCAGGAGACTGCAGCTATTCCCTCTGGGAGGTTTGTCTAAAAGCCCATAGCATCAAGAATAATTATATACTTAACAAATCCTTCCCAGATGTCCTTCTGAACTTGTTTCTAGTTTCAGCCCCATTTAGCTGCACCTACTTTTTGAGAACAAATAGTCCTTGAGGGTCTACAGTGAAAGTTTTGGGACAGGTAATTAATGCTTCACCTCAGCTGCTGCTCCCCCATGAGTGTATTTCTGTTCTCTCCTAGCTCCAGTCTCTCAACAAGTTTCTTGTAAGAGGGTGCTGCGTGAGGTTGCCAATCAGTGAACCACAGAAGCGTTTACCTTAAGTGTGCGAGTACATCGACCAAAGGAAGTGCCTGCAAATTATTTGTGTGCTTTGCTGAACTGTGGCCTAGGTACATTTGGTGCCACTCAAGCCCCCTTTTCATTTCTCTGCAAGCTAGTGTCTGATTTCCTCCCTACTGTCACCTTTCACTCCATTTCACTCTCGCAGTTTGCTGGCTTCTCCTTCTCTCTTCCCTCTCCACAGCTAAGTGTTTCTGTTTCAAATTATGTTTCTCCAGTCATTCTGGCCTGCTTTTTCCAGACTACATCTTGCTTTTCTTTCCTCCTCTTATTCATATCTCACTAAGCCTGTTTTGCTCTCAATCTTTTGAGGAGTCTGTCTGCAGCACTGCATCTTTCCTGCTCAATAGACCTCCGCCTCTGCTTTCCCTCCTGCCTGGCTCACCCCCCAGCCCCATGCTGTGCCCACCTCTTGCCTCCTTCTGTGTGTGCAGCAATGGGCTGTGAACACACACTAGTGTTTGTGCTTGGTTCTGTCAGCTAGGCTTCCCAGCCACATTTATCAAAATTATCCCACAGTTCCTTGCAGAGTTGAATATTAATAGGGTTCATTTAAAACCAAGAGTGTTGCTAATGCTTTTTTGCCTCTGCACTAAATGAGAGGAAACAAGAATTACCCAAACAAGCACGCACACAGAAAGTGAGGCTGTTGGGGATAGCTGTGAAGGCAAGTGAAACTGTTGGCAAAGGTGACACAAAAGAGAAGCAGCAGGACATGTGTGCTCAGTGCCCCAGTTGTTTCCACCAGACCTGCTGAGAAAGCTAGCAGAGTGCCCCTCTTGTGCCAGGGCCCAGTGTTTCTGTCTGTCTGATGCAGCTCTGCCACACCTCACATACTGTGTTCAGTTTTGGGGCACTCACTGCAACAAAGACTTGCTGGAGCAGTTCCAGAGAAGGGCAACAAGGATGGTGAAGGGTCTGGAGAACAGGTCTTGTGAGGAACAGCTGAAGGAGCTGGGATTGTTTCATCTGGAGAGGAGGAGGCTGAGGGGAGACCTCATTGCTCTCTGCAAATACCTGAAAGGAGGTTGTAGAGAGGTGGGGGTGAGTCTCTTCTTCCTAGTATCAGGTGACAAAATGAGAGGAAAATGGCCTGAAGTTGTACCAGGGGAGGTTTAAATTTGTTATTAGGAAAAAATAATGTACTGCAAGAGTGGTCAGGCATTGGAACAGGTTGCCCAGGAAGGGGGTGCAGTTGCTGTCCCTGGAGGTGTTCAAGAAATGCGTAGACAAGGCACTTTGGGACATGGTTTGATGGCCATGGTGATGGTTGGACTTGATGATTGTAGGGGTTTTTTCCAACTGTGAAACCTGGTGCTCTCTTTGCTATAAAGGCTGAAGAGAGAAAAGTGGAGGTGAGCTATAGAAGGGGATGAGTAGCAAAGCTGGAAGGTTAGTGAGACAAGGGTGCAAGAGTAAAAAGCCCCCCATGCCATCCACCTCCTTTGTCAGAAGGTCTCTTTTTATTTGGAGATACTCCAGTTTGTTGCCATTCCCCCTCACAAATCCTCCTCCTTTCCTGTTTGCAAGTTCCTGTGTATCAGACCCTTCATCATACTGTCAGCACCCTAGCCCAGCAGCCAGAACAGGCTCTTTCCAAATGTCTCTGCTCAGTTTTCTTGCCCAGATCCAAAGTGAACCTCCCATGGGTTTGTAATAGGGAAAGTACCCAGGATCAAGTGCTGTGCTGGAAAAGACTTAACACACTCTCACAGTTTCCATGGGTATGTACCATGCTGTCATCAGACTGAGAGCTCCTGCATTGTCTTGCTACCCACAGCAGAGGGCTGGAGAGCAGGCAGCTATCAGTGCCCTGTGAGGAGAGAGGAAAGAGCTTCACCTCTGTGGCAATGCTGAGATTTGCCCCAGCCAGTGAGAGTTCATCCAGCACTGCTTTCTGTCCCAGCATCTCATGTCACAAACCAGGCTTCTCTTCATTTCTGTGAGAGCTTGGTTTCAGCAACTCACCTCACTTGAGTCTCTACTGTGGTTGGCCAAACTTGGCTACAACAGCCCCAGTCACTTGAAGAAGCAGCAGCTTCTCCTATGGCATCTAGGAGACTTCTCACATGCCCTCCCAACTCAGAAGGATGTGCCCTAAGGATGCCCCCCAGTTTGAGAAACATAATAGCTCGTTGGTACCCTTATCTTCTCCAAGGAAGCTCATGTCAGACACCCTGGATTTTCTTTCTCTTACCTTCCCCTGTCCAAGGATGAAATGCTCAACCAGTTCACAAAGTAACCCCCTACTGTTCCTTTGGTTCCTCTCCCAGTTCATCACTGAGCATTCATTTAGCAATATGCAGCAGTCAGGGAGCCTAACTCTGTTCATGGTGCTATAGCTAAGAGCAGAGTTTGACCCTCTGCCATTTGAGAATGGCCAGATCACTGTGCTGGAGAGACATCCTGTGATGCTCTGTGAATCCTTCATGCTGAGCTCTCTCCTCCCTTTATTCCTTTGTGTATTGACCTTTGCTTCTGGGCCTGCTGTCATCTTTAAAACAGCCCAAAGTGCTTCGTGGTTCTCACATGGAGATTTCCAGAGAGAGGCAACTTATGCCAGCTGCTTTAACTGGGTTTTTCCTCATTCTGTTCTGCCTAGCCTGGGGAGCTATCCCTGGCTTGGGAAAGTGGAGGATCAGAAAAAAACATCTCAAGTAGATAAAAGTACAATGATCAGTACCTCTGTGCAATTAAAAAGACTGGTCCAGCCTTCCCACTGCAACACTTTAGAGTGGTTTTAGAGGTAATGGCCACAACAACCCCATGCAGAGCTACAGGCTGGGGTCAGAGTGGCTGGAGTGCTGATTGACAGCTGGCTGAACATGAGCCAGCAGTGTGCCCAGGTGGCCAAGAGGGCCAATGGCATCCTGGCCTGCATCAAGAATAGTGTGGCCAGCAGAAACAGGGAAGTCATTGTGCCCCTGTACTCAGCACTGGTTAGGCCACACCTTGAGTCCTGTGTCCAGTTCTGGGCCCCTCAGTTTAAGAAGGACATTGAGACACTTGAACATGTCCAGAGAAGGGCAATGAGGCTGGGGAGAGGCCTTGAGCACAGCCCTATGAGGAGAGGCTGAGGGAGCTGGGATTGTTTAGCCTGGAGAAGAGGAGGCTCAGGGGAGACCTTCTTGCTCTCTACAACTACCTGAAGGGAGGTTGTAGCTGGAAGGTCGTTGGTCTCTTCTCTCTAGCAACCAGCACCAGAACAAGGGGACACAGTCTCAAGCTGTGCCAGGGGAAGTTTAGGCTGGAGGTGAGGAGAAAGTTCTTCACTGAGAGAGTCATTTGCCATTGGAATGTGCTGCCCAGGGAGGTGGTGGAGTCACCATCCCTGGAGGTGTTCAAGAGGGGATTGGATGTGGCACTTGGTGCCATGGTTTAGTCATGAGGTCTGTGGTGACAGGTTGGACTTGATGATCTTTGAGATCTCTTCCAACCTTGGTGATTCTGTGATAAAAGCTGGTTTAACTGGCATCAATGCAGGCTAGCTCATTCCTGGAAAGAAAACCCCAGTGTTCCTTCCTAGGGAAGGATAATATTATTTCTGCTATCTCCAGCCTTTGACATATTCAGTGATAGGAAAGGGAACAGGGACTTAGGGAATACCCAGAAAGCCTGGAGAAAGTGGTTGCAGAAAATTAAAGGTTTTAAGACCATCATGGCTTATAAGAGGTTGTCCAGTCCCACAAAACCAGGAATTTCAGACTGGTATGTGCTGGTGGGTAGTCCTAGGAATGAATGAAAGGATTAGCATGAATGAGCCAGGCAAAGATGGTATTTATTTCTGGGGCAAACAAGAGGAAGAGTCAGATGGCATGAAGATTAGGCTTCACAAGGGCAAACAGCAAAAGGGGTCCTTTATCACTGGAGGTGTTTAAAAAGAGCCTGGATGAGGCACTTGGTGCCTTGGTTGGGTTGATTTGGTGGTGTTGGGTGATGGGTTGGACTTGATGATCTCTTGGGTCTTTTCCAACCTGGTTAATTCTGTATTCTGTATGACTGATATGAAGGTTCCTGGGGAGGTATATGTAGAAGAGGAGTGGGATGAGCAGAAAGAAACCAGAAGCCCTGTGACTTCCGGAGCTTAATGGAGCAAAACCTGATTCTGAGCAGAATTCATTTAAATTTGCAGTTTTATGGTTGTTAATGTGAGTCCTGGGGAAAAAAAGAGAAGGGTGTTAGCAGCAGTGACAAAGTAAATCACTTAAATAGGAGCAGTTGTGCGTTCTGCCCATCAGTTGATTAGGCTGTCGGTGTTTTTAAAGGGAAGGGTGTGATGATTTTGATGCTCCTCATTTCAGGTTTTCCTAACACCAAACCTCTTGTGTCTCCTTCTGAGCAGCCTTCATGTAAATCTCCATCAGCTCCACAGTTCCATCAGATTTTTACCTGCCCAGTGGTCTTAGTGGTCTCCTGTGCCGCTGCCCTCTCTTCCTCATCGAGACGAGTGGTTTGGGTCCACAAAGCTGTAGCTTTTACACTCCTTTTCATATAATACTGTTTCCAGCTGGTTTTACTCTGCTTGGGATTCAGCTAGGATATCCAGAGGCTATTTTTCACCGAGAAGAGCTTGGGGGAGAGGAGGGTGGTAAAAAAAAAAAGAAATCCAAAACAAAAACCCAAGACCTTTTCTGCACAGTCGTTTCACAAGAGGACAGAATTTAATTGCAAAGTGAATTGGGGAGATCAGAGCAGCAGTGGCTGCAGGCAGTGAGGGGGAAGTTCAGTGCTAATAAATGAAATGTCCCTGATCCAAGGAGAGAAAATAATCAGCACAGCTATAGGACAAACTTGGAACATGACACCAGGCAGCAGCACCTGTCAAATTAATAACGCCCCTTTAATTTTGTCCAGCTATCCTGTTCAGCCCTTTTCGTGTAGCTGGGTGCTGTGAGCCGTGCTGACTCAGGATAAGAAAGAGAGCTGGGACAAAAGAAGGAGCTCAGAGCGGAGGCTCACTGCATGCAGAGCGTTTGAAGAATCTCCTTATCGACTCTTTACGTGCCAGGAGGCAACAGCACAGGCATTCAGCTGGCCTTGGAGCTGGATGCTGGGACCTGAGTACCTCAGAACCCTCTGTCAGCAAAATCTAGAGGCCTGCTCTTTTGAGAGGAGAGTGCTTCCTGACTGCTTCTCACTGTGGTTTTACCATCAGAGATCTGCAGGGGTTTCACTGCTTCTTGGGAAACCAGGGTAGTGCCCATTGTTCTTCTCCAGGTTGGTTGTGGGCAGGGAAGCTGTGTTGTCACAATCACAGTATCACAGTATCACTAAGGTTGGAAGAGACCTCGAAGATCATCGAGTCCAACCTGTCACCACAGACCCCACGACTAAACCATGGCACTAAGTGCCACGTCCAGTCCCCTCTTGAACACCTCCAGGGACGGTGACTCCACCACCTCCCCGGGCAGCACATTCCAATGGCGAATGACTCTCTCAG
This sequence comes from Colaptes auratus, assembly GCA_015227895.2. Classification (NCBI taxonomy): domain Eukaryota; kingdom Metazoa; phylum Chordata; class Aves; order Piciformes; family Picidae; genus Colaptes; species Colaptes auratus. Next base: position 9,759,545 of record CM037635.1, on the reverse strand, counting down.
TGAAGAACTTTCTCCTCACCTCAAGCCTAAACTTCCCCTGGTGCAGCTTGAGACTGTGTCCCCTTGTTCTGGTGCTGGTTGCTAGAGAGAAGAGGCCAACCCCTTCCTGGCTACAACCACCCTTCCGGTAGTTGTAGAGAGCAATGAGGTCTCCCCTGAGCCTCCTCTTCTCCAGGCTAAACAATCCCAGCTCCCTCAGCCTCTCCTCATAGGGCTTGTGCTCAAGGCCTCTCCCCAGCCTTGTTGCCCTTCTCTGGACGCATTCAAGTGTCTTGTGGTCCTTCTTAAACTGAGGGGCCCAGAACTGGACACAGGACTCAAGGTGTGGCCTAACCAATGCAGAGTACAGATGCACAATGACCTCCCTGCTCCTGCTGGCCACAATGACACCATTCTCCCCATTTTCCTCCATCTGGTTCCTCATGGGTGATGGAAGATGGCCTTCTTAGTCTGGAGAAACACTCATGCTTCTGTTGGCACTGGAGAGCAGTGCAGTGCATCCATCCCTCTGCATACCCATGCACTGTCTATGCAGCATGCTTCTGGAGCAGTTGTAATGTTGGTGGCAGGTACTGCTCTTTAGAGTGGGATCTTCAAAGGCACTGTTTCTGGTCTGGGGAGACATGAAAGCATTTCCTGAGATACCAAGGTCTGAGATAGCCTTCTCCTATGGGCTGTGCCTGTGCAGGTGGAGCAAAGCTGTGCGCATGCTTCTTCCTTCCTCTCTTTCCAAACACCACTCTCCATTTTGTTATCTACTGTGATAGGGCTCTGAGCTCTGGCCTCAGATACCTAAGCAGGAGAAAGAAAAGACTGGAAGAGTCTCTCAAGCTGTGCATAACATAGCAGTAGCCTTGAGCACACCTGGTCCATGAGTGGTGGGTATGGAGGCCGTGGTGGGAAAGCAGGGAAGGAACAGACAGACACTGGGAACTGCAAGCGTAATTGCTGGCTTGCCTTTAGGTGGAAAAGAGTGCTGCTGCCATTCCCACTGGGGCCAATTTGTTATTGCTGCTCTTATCTCTGATGTTCATCAGGCTGCAGCTACAAATCTCTTTTGTCCAGGAAGTCATATGAACCCTCTCTCGCTTCCTTCCACCCCCGGCTATCGATGGCAAAGGGGACAGTACATGTTTGCCTGTCAGGACAAAGAGAGGTGTTCTGCTAAACTGGAAATCTATCCTGCAGAGGAAACCTTAGGTGTCAAAACTAGCAGTTCAGCTACAGCATCTGGGTGCCCTGTGGAGTGCTTATGAAATGTGGCCTCTTGGGTTAGGTTCTGCCTCCGTTATTGGCTATTCTGTGTGCGCGTGTGCCACAGCGCCCGGTTCGCAGCGCCACACTTTTCATGTGCAAAAAGTACTTCTCCCCAGACCCTCTGACCCTGGGAGATCCAAGCTCAGAATTTGAAATACAAAGCCTCCCGAGCAAAGCATTCCATGGCCTTTGTGGGTTTCTGCAAGTCCCTACAAATTCTCTGGGCCCCATTGCTTCTCCTTCCTTCACCTCACCACCTTTAAAAGGGAACTGAGCTGCTGCAGGTAATGTTATTCTTAGCATTCTGCTTATTTTTTTTGAGGGGGAAACAGACATTTCAGGCTGAGTTGCCATGTTTTATTGAAGGGCATTTGCAATGTATTTATTTGTTGTTGTTGTTGTTAGTGAGGGTTTAATATTTAATTTTGCCATCCTGCAACAGACACTGTGCAGAATTAAACCCCCACTTTTGTGACTGAGCTAATACCTCAGCTTCCTTGGTTTAGCTGCTGGCTGGCTGAAAAGTAGATTCCTTTCTTAACTTTGCACTTGCCATTTGTATGGCACAGACTGAGGAATGCCATTCCATTTTGCTTATTCCAATTAAACCCAGCCTACTTTCTGCAGGCACTAATAAAGTCCTTATGAATTAGGGGGTTTGGAGAGAGCCTGAGTCTCTGCCTTACACAGTCTACATTATAGATGGAGCAGATTGAAAAAATAAGCCAAAGACAAGGCAGCTTTGCTACTTCCAGTGAGCTGAAGCACAGGGAAACTTGCCCAAAATTAAGAGCAAATGAGTGGCAGGGCCTGGCTCTGAACTGCTGCAATCAGTAGAATATTCTATTTTTGATAGCTTCCTTGTCTTCTCTGTCCCTTGGCACCCCTGTCCATGCAGAATTTTTTAGCATACATAAGCATATATCTTACTTTATTATATTTTTTTTTAGCATGCATACATTTTCTGCTTCTTTTTGCTCAGTGAAGTTTTAAGCACTTGAAATTAAGGCATTGGAGTAGGCACAAATGAACCACAGGTGATGGTGAGAAGGGCAAAATTACTGCTTTTCATTCCTAATAAGTTATTGTCTTTGGCTTGCTTATTCTCTTGTGGTTTCCATTATTTAGTTATTTTTCACTCTCTCTTGTAAATACAAACACTATAGGTAAGGGAATATAGCTGCCATAAGGGGATAATGTATTATAGTATCATAGTAGCAGTCAGGGTTGGAAGGGACCACAAGGATCAGCTAGTTCCAAACCCCCTGCCGTGGGCAGGGACACTCTACCCTAGATCAGGCTGGCCAGAGCCTCATCCAGCCTGCTCTTAAACACCTCCAGGGATGGGGCCCCAACCACCTCCCTGGACAACCCATTCCAGGCCTTCACCACTCTCATGGTGAAGAACTTCCTCCTCACATCCAGCCTGAATCTCCCCACCTCCAGCTTCTCTTATTCTTCTCCTTCCCTCCTCTTCAGTGTGGTTTACTGGACCTCAAATGAGGGAAGCATTATACTTATGAAGCATTCTTTAAGTTGATATGCTTTAACCTGTGAAGATAGAGGTTGATGTGCTATCCCCAGGACAGATGTATTCTAGACAGGGCCTTAGGTGACAGTTCCATATAGTTAATAGTGTGCCAGGCTACTTTAGCTGGTACTAAACTCTCGTCTTGGGTTTAGAGAACCCACAGTTGTACATTCTCAAGTGCTTTGAGAAGTCTGATCCTAAGTTGCACACCCATTCTTTCTGAAAAGATGTGCAGGTCTCTTCACCTTCCATGATCCTGCCTAAACATGAGGTGACCTTTTTCTCCAGTAGAGCTGATTAACTTGTTCCATTCCATTCTTTTCTTTCTGCCCCCATGCCTAATCCTTGTGTAGCACTTTATGTTTATGCCCCGATGGGTGTTTGTAGTTCCTCCCAGCTGAGCATCATCCACCACTTTCACTAGTAAGCTACTTCTTCAGACTCAATAATGAAGATGTTAAATGCAAGCAGACCTCACACAGGGTCCTACAGCACCTCACTCATACACTTGCTTACAACTTTGCTCTTACATGCCCTTTGTCATTATCCCTTGTTTATGGTTCTTCAGGCAATTGCCAATCCGTGACAGTGCTCCTAACCCAAGACAGATTGAATTAAAGTTGCTAGCAAGAGTTCATGAAGCACTGTATTAAACATTGCATCCCCTGAATTCCCTTCAACCACCAATTTTAAAAAACAGTCTAAGAATAGCATCACAGGCTATGAATAGAACATACTGGACCCTGCATATGGAATATGGAAATGGAATGGAATGGAATGGAATGGAATGGAATGGAATGGAATGGAATGGAATGGACCAAACCAGGTTGGGAAAGAACTTCCAGATCATCAAGCCCAACCTATCACCCACCACCATCTAATCAACTAAACCAGGGCACCAAGTGCCTCATCCAGTCTCTTCCTAAACACTTCCTGTGATGGTGACTCCACCACCTCCCTGGGCAGCACATTCCAATGGCCAATTACTCTTTCTGTGAAGAATTTCTTCCCAACATCTAGCCTAAACCTCCCCTGGCGCAGCTTGAGACTGTGTCCTCTTGTTCTGATGCTGGTTGCTTGGGAGAAGAGACCAACCTCCACCTGGCTACAACCTCCCTTCAGGTAGTTGTAGAGAGCAATAAGGTTTCCCCTGAGCCTTCTCTTCTCCAGGCTAAGCAACCCCAGCTCCCTCAGCCTCTCCTCATAGGGCTTGTGCTGCAAACCCCTCCCCAGCATTCTTGCCCTTCTCTGGACATGCTCCAGCAACTCAATATCTTTCCTAAATTGAGGTGTTGGAGTCTGGGAATAGATGATAAATATTATTAGCACAATGAATCTGGAAGAATGCCCTGGCCTAGGTCTAATAATCTACAGAACTGACAGTGCTCATCTTGTAATGTCAGGTCTGAACTACCTGACTCAAAGTTTGTAAGCCACACTGATTTCCCCCTTTGAATTAGTAATTTTATCACTAGTAGAAGCAATAAGTTAAATATGTGCTTAGTACTTGTCCTTGCTCCAAAAGTGGATTCCAAGCCTAGTGCTACAGTGCCAGGTGAGAATGTCACCAACAAGGTTCCAGTTTTGATCTCAATCAGGGAGCAATCACACCCTTGTGGTGCTAATCTTTCCGTGGTGAGCAATTAATTCATCATTACTATTCATTTATTTTCTCTATTTCCTGCAATCTGCTGTTTCTCCAAGGCCATGACTTCAATGTGTCCCAAGAGGTCTATGTATGCAAAGAGTAAGCCTAAGGTGGTCAGGCATTGGAGCAGGCTGCCCAGGGAGGTGGTGGAGTCACCATCCCTGGAGGTGTTCTAGAAACCTGTGGCTATGGCACTTTGGGACATGATTTAATGGCCATGATGGTGTTGGGTTGATGGTTGCACTTGGTGATCTTGGAGGTCTTTTCCAACCAAAACAATTCAATGATTCTATATTTTTCTTCTCCTAAGTGCCATGTCTCTGGCCCTATATGAGGATAGTGGAGAACTGGAACAGGCTGCCCAGGATCTTTCCATCCCTGGAGGTGTTCAAAAAGGGATTGGATGTGGCACTTGGAGCATGGTTTGGTTGTCAGGAGGTGTTCGGTATTAGATAATGAGTTGGACTTGATGATCTTTGAGGTCTCTTCCAGCCTGGCTGATTCCATGATTCAAGAGCTGGTCAAGAGGTTATAGGTTGGAATCGATGATCTTTGAGGTCTCTTCCAACCTTGGTGATACTGTGATACTTATGACCATTTCCAACACGGTGCAAGCCAAATTGGAAGTGGTCAGGAATGTATTCCTGTGAACAATTCCTCAGAATCAAACTGTGAAAATAGTGATCAGAAAATGCAAGAGAGCTTCCTAGTGGAAGAGCAGCTTTGTTGGCGTCAAAGCTTTGTGCAGGAGCGTGGTGATGCAACAAATTTTTCTGACAGACGAGTGTCACAACAAATAATTTCAAATTTCCAGTTTCATTTCCCTAATGTCAAAATGTTTAACTGCAGTGAGGCAAAAAGTTTTCATTTTGACTGTACCGTTACATCTAATTTTGTATAGATTGGCATGTTAATTCTGATAGCATGTATTTATGCCCAGTGCTGCAAATTGTTGCACAGCAGTGGGAAAGAGCCACCCTTTCCATGCTTTTGAAATAGGATAGGATAGGATAGGATAGGATAGGATAGGATAGGATAGGGTAGAATAGAATAGAATAGGATAGAATAGAATAGGATAGGATAGGATAGGATAGGATAGGATAGGATAGGATAGGATAGGATAGGATAGGATAGGATAGGATAGAATTGAATTGAATTGAATTGAATTGAATTGAATTGAATTGAATTGAATTGAATTGAATTGACCAGGTTGGAAAAGACCTCAGAGATCATTGAGTCCAACCTATCATGCAACACCATCTAATCAACTAAACCAGGGCACCAAGTGCCTCATCCAGTCCCTTCTTAAACACCTCCGGTGATGGTGACTCCACCACCTCCCTGGGCAGCACATTCACTTTTTCTGTGAAGAACTTCTTCCTAACATCCAGTCTAAACTTCTCCTGGCACAGCTTGAGACTGAGTCCTCTTGTTGTGGTGCTGATTGCCTGGGAGAAGAGACCAACCCCCGCCTGGCTACAATCTCCCTTCAGACAGTTGTAGAGAGCAAGAAGGTCTCCCCTGAGCCTTCTCTTCTCCAGGCTAAGCAACCCCAGCTCCCTCAGCCTCTCCTCACAGGGCTGTGCTGCAAACCCCTCCCCAGCTTTGTTGCCCTTCTCTGGACACATTCCAGCAAGTCAACATCCTTCCTAAACTGAGGGGCCCAGAACTGGACACAGGACTCAAGGTGTGGCCTAACCAGTGCCGAGTGCAGACTTCCAGCATTTGCACAGTTAAGTTTTAATCAGCAGCAATGACATTCTGTCACTGGGGCAAATGCCCTACCCCATCGTGGCGAGAGGCAGCCTTCAAATGTTTCTATCAGCACCACTTTCCTCTGAGCTCCATACACTTTTGGTGTTCTGTGTGCCTTGTCACATGTAATTAGCAGCTGTTGAATGAATTGAACAGTTAATTTCCATCTCGCACTCAGATGCATTTAATTCATTAGCTGATGATTTGCAGAGATTTTTCCCATGAACATTTCCTCACCTCTGCTTTTTTGATAGTTAAATTGATTGGGTCACCATAACTTGCTGCTTGTCCAAACCCTGTTTCTTCATTTGCTTCCTTCCAAACCATGAGGTATTCTAGCAAGCTGTTGGCACCTCAGTCATTTAAATGTCATCATGAATGTCAACTTATTGCTGTCTACAACTACCTGAAGGGAGGTTGTAGCCAGGAGGGGGTTGGTCTCTTTTCCCAGGCAACCAGCACCAGAACAAGAGGACACAGTCTCAAGCTGTGCCAGGGGAGGTTTAGGCTGGATGTTAGGAAGAAGCTCTTCATAGAAAGAGTGATTGCCCATTGGAATATGCTGTCCAGGGAGTCACCATCACTGGAGGTGTTTAAGAAGAGACTGGGTGGGATGCTTGGTGCCATGGCTTAGTTGACTAGATGGTGTTGCATGATAGGTTGGACTCGATCTTGAAGGTCTTTTCCAACCTGGTCTGGTCTGGTCTATTCTATTCTATTCTATTCTATTCTATTCTATTCTATTCTATTCTATTCTATTCTATTCTATTCTATTCTATTCTCCCTCATTGAGTCATCTTCCCCCTTTACTCTGTGACTCCCAGGAAGTCTGCAGCCTTCCAGAAAACCAAACCTGTTGTAAGGAGAATTGCATTCATTATACAGTGCATGTACCTTTCCTGGGAAACTGCAAGGTGCCCTCAGAATAAGAAACATTGGAAGCCACCAGTTTAGATCATTTAAACTAAGTTACAGGAACCCAAAGATCACGACCTCTGGAAAAGAAATGTCTGCTTTACTTGAGCGAGGGACATACCAGTAATTTCCCAGTAGGCCAAACACAGCTTCCACTGTGCAAACAATGAAGCAGATTAAAGCTGCCCTCAACTTTAATACAGTGCCACAGCCTGAGGGCACTACAGCTGATCTGATTTGGGGGCCAGTCAGATCAGATTGGAGCTCAGCTCAGCGAGATCCCTGTTCTCATTTGATATCAAATTGAAGGCAGCCAACAGAGCTACACCACACAGCTCAGGGGACTCCAGTCAGGACAGCTTTGTCATGCCTGTTTGGCAGCTTACAAGCCACCAGCCAAATGAGAGCTCTTGAAGGGGCTGGGATTTTCAGGAGCAAATGGCAGTATATGTGTATGTGGAGTGGAATGGAGTGGAATGGAGTGGAATGGAATGGAATGGAATGGAATGGAATGGAATGGAATGGAATGGAATGGAATTAACCAGGTTGGAAAAGACCTTTGAGATCATCAAGTCCGACCTATCACCCAACACCATCTAATCAACTAAACCATGGCACCAAGCACCCCATCCAGTCTCTTCCTAAGCACCTCCAGTGATGGTGACTCCACCACCTCCCTGGGCAGCTCATTCCAATGGCAAATCACTCATTCTATGAGGAATTTCTTCCTTCTTGGTGTATTGCCTGGAAGTTGGTTGAGCTCAGCTCATTGCAAGGAAGAGACAGTGGATGTGTCTCATCACATATGTGTAAATATCTTTGAGTGTCTACAAATCAGGTCACAGGGGGGCTCAGGTTGCCTTAGAGATTAGCCTTTGCAACATCTAGGGTCCATGGCTGATAAGAGTGAGGTTTTGACAGGAGCTGACCATCTTCCATGAGCACAGAAGTTACACAAGCTCTTGATGTGGAGGATGGTGAACTGGGGGAAAGAAAGGAAGGGAGTGAAGTGGTACATAAATAAATGCATTTCTCAAACAGATGGAACAGTCTGGGGATTTTGAATAGTGGGGGGGGGAGAAAGCATGTACCTACCTCTCATCTGGATGGCCTTGGGCTCTGCATTTTGCTGCCTGGGGAGTAAGTGAGAAAGTTATGCTGTTAGTTTTCCAATTCCTTATTCACATCCAACAGACTTCACTGGAGTGCTGGGAGATGGCAGGAGCCTGTGAGCTCCTGTTGTAAGAAGTGTGCAGGATGCTTTACCAAGTTAGTGACAATCTCCTTAGCTCTGAAGAGGCACCTTAGCACAGTGCTTCCTTGGTACAGAAAGCCAAAGCTCTGCACCTCAGTGCTGTGCTTTCAGCTTCAAAGTCAGCAGAGGGCTTCATCTCCTTCCCAGCTTTCTATCACAGCACCCTTCTGTGCCAGAGAGGCACAGAGGCCTCATTCTTTTGGTGCTAACTGTGCCCAGTGCCCTTTGCCTCCTCTTACACCAGGGTTATTTAGTTTCTTTTTCTTAACACCTTCCCTCACATATCAAGAGATGGCCTGAGGCACACAGCATGAGAAAGGCAAGTGTCTGCACTGTTCCCCTTAGACCCCCTGTGAGCCTCTCCCCTGCATTTCTCCTTCACAAACCAGGTCTTTGACTCTGGCAACCTCTTTACATTCTACAGCACTACTGGGTGGACAGCTTGAATCCAAAACGAGCTTTCCTCCCAGCATGATGGGGAAGCACATCTCCTTCCCTGTTGTCACTACTTCCTTCCTGAGGTAACTAATGAATTGCTCTAAGTCTTTAAATGGGCTGCTGTTTCTTCTTTCTGTCAGCACTCTCTCACTCTTGACTTGCAGTGCAGTTTCAGCTTCAATGAATTTATTTGCATGACAAGGTGTACAGGTGATGCCAAAGTGGACAACTTAATTCATCAAGTGCTACTATCTTTCTCTCATCGACACTCTTCTGGCTTTCCTTTCCTTTTACCCCCTCCTCAGCGCTTCTGTCTGTCTGTCTGTCTTATTCTTCTGTCTGTCTCTCCCTCCTTCTCCCTCTAATAGTCTCCCCAGGTAATAGTTAGCTATCTCACACTTAAGACAGTCTGTCTCTCCTGGCAAACAGAGCCATCAATCAGAGGGCTCACCAGAGAGAGAAAGGAATTGGTCTTTACAACACGTTGGCTGTTTTCTTGCCTTTGCAGCAGGCGTGGGAGTGGTGGTTAAGGGCAGTAGTCTTCAAACCGACTTGCAGAAACCACCTTGTCTTTCAGGTTGGTTTGGGAAGAGTGAACTGTTGTGTAACAGGAACAGAGGAGAGGAGAAAAGCCATCAAACCCAGATGTGTAGAGGCAGCTAGAAATATCATTTAAGAAGAAATCCAACATCTTGACAAAGTCCCCTCAGAGGATAAAGCCTCTGTTAAACAGAGTAGCAAATGATCTCTCCTTTTTGTCCCCCCAAGCCCCGTAATCCTTTTTTTGGCATGGCAATTGCCAAAGTATATAAAGAAAGAGACAGATCCCTCAGGTATCTGTCAGCACTAGATACAATCTACCCAGGACAGTGTGTGTGTGACATTTAATCCTCCATACATCATGTGTAGGCCCAGGATATAGTGGCACACTGTATTTGCACCGCGTGCCTCGTGCCTGTTTGTCACGAGTGTCTGTGCCCGATCGGGTGGCAGGTTGATCCATAGGGTGATGCCATCTTGGTTATATCTCTGCCTTTCCTCAGACTTTGGCAGCGTTTTCATCATTGCATTCTGATGCAAAGTTTCTTTATTTTGATTTTTTCATCACTCCTTGCACTTTCAGGGAATCATTTTTTCAGGCTCCAGCCTATCATGACCGTCAGAATGGAAAGTGTGTGAGTGGATCCCTACCATCCATCAGTTTCCCTAACTGTATTGATTACGCTTCTATTCCTTTCCAGTTTGCACAAGGTTATGTGGGTGCTGCTTTTTCTCTTGGGTTTATGAAGAGTGGGGCTGTTTGTCTCCTCCTTTGCATTCTCTTTCATGTAGAATAGAATAGAGTAGAATAGAGTAGAATAGAATAGAATAGAATAGAATAGAATAGAATAGAATAGAATAGAATAGACCAGACCAGATTGGAAGAGACCTTTGAGATCATCGAGTCCAACCTATCATCCAACACCATCTAATCAACTAAAGCATGGCACCAAGCACCCCATCCAGCCTCTTCCTAAGCACCTCCAGTGATGGTGACTCCGCCACCTCCCTGGGCAGCACATTCCAATGGCCAATCTCTCTTTCTGTGAAGAATTTCTTCATAATATCCAGCTTAAACCTCCCCTGGCACAGCTTGAGACTGTGTCCCCTTGTTCTGTTGGTGGTTACCTAGGAGAAGAGACCAGCCCCCACCTGGCTACAGCCTCCCTTCAGGTAGTTGTAGAGAGCAATAAGGTCTCCTCTGAGACTCCCCTTCTCCAGGCTAAGCAACCCCAGCTCTCTCAGTCTCTCCTCATAGGGCTTGTGCTCCAAACCCCAGTGTGAGACAAGCAAAAAATCTGTCCAGTTTTGAAGAGGACAGACTTGACCTCCACTGGGGGAACAGAGACAGCCAGTGTTTTAATGTGTCTTGGTAAAGCTTTGGGCTACGAGGAATAAGCGTCATGCCTGACAGTCTGAGAAAGTTTTTCCTTTAATTGAAATGGCACCAGGAATGTGTTTACAGAACAAAGCTCTTGGAATCCATCCCTCCCTTCCCTTGTGGTTGTCTTCATATTTACAGCACATCTTTGCCACAGAGCAAAGCTTGGAAAGGAAACTGTGGGAATCTTCCAAGAAGTCAAGGTGCTGCTGCATGTGGCTGAACCAAAACAGAGCTCACTCTTTTGGCAGGGAACTCTCCTCCACAAGAAACCTTAGCTCTTGATTTGTGGGGAGGAGATCACCAAAATCACATCTCAGCTCCAGACAGTTTCTTACTTTGTTTGAAGGAGCCTTTACTTCAAGACTATTGCATTGTTTTTTCCCTCTTTTCTGCTGGATCAGACTTGTGTGGATGAGCCTTTCTGACAGAAGGGATTCTTTGCCATGAACTCTTTGGCTTTGCCTTCTCAGATGGCTGATGATAACACCCTGGCCTTTAGGAAATATGCCTCTACAGCTATCACCAAGCTCAGCAATGGCTAACAACCGAAGGTCTCACAGCTGACATTTCGTAGCTGCATGTGCTGTGGATCCAGCAGTAGTGACAATGCAGGAATGTGCTGAGCTAAAACATTGTGGAGTTGCACTTTCAGTCCTTTTTCAGGCACAATATTTGTGGGGTGTTTGGGTTTTTTTTTTTGAGATGGGGATGTATTTCAGGCTCACTCTTGCTTGAAATGTTTTTGGTGGGGCTTTCAGCATCAGAAGAGGCAGCTGCTAAGACATTAGTCTTCTGACTGCTGATGTGACTACTTGGTGAAGCAGCTCTGGTGGCTTGTGTTACAGATTGTTCATCACTTGCTGAGCTCAACAAAGTGAATCCTTTTGCTGGGGAAACAGCAGTGTTTTTCTACTGGAGAGCAGAGTTGTAGAGCAAGGACAGTGTACAGTACTTTATACTCTTCTCCACTCTTAACACAAGAGTGAATTTTACCCAAAGCATGTAAAAGTCCAAGTATGGGATTATTAGTTTTGTTCTGTATACCTTGTAACAGGAAGAACAACCAGAATGCTGAGCACTCAGCTCCCCTAGAAACCTCAAAGCAATCTTGAAAAAAAATGGTTAGAACAAACCATCCCTCTCCATTTTTCATGTAAGGAAGGAAATCCTGCTAATAAAAGATGTTCCACATGCACCACATGCATTTGATTTGAGTGAGAGGCTTGTCATTGAGAAGCTGGCTGTCTCAGTTGAAACTGAGCCAGATCCTCGGCTATGTGACGTGCACAAGACACTTCGAGCGTTGTATTCACCACTCTCTAACTTATCACAGAGGCTGTGGGAATAACCATGGGCAGCTAAAGGAATCTGAGAACGTGGTTTGGAGAGAGCTGCCTTTCCTTTTCAGTCTCTGTGTGGTTCTTGAAGACTGTTCAGTTGTACCTTCTGTCCCTAGTGAGCTGAACATAAGCAGCAGCATAAGAGCTGAAAACAAACAAACAAACAACAGAAGAACCTGGCTCTGTTTCTTCTGCATGATGGACAATGTTATCTTCATCCAAAGTGGGGTGTTAGCTAAACTTAACTTCTGTCCTACTTGCCTAATGAAGAAATTCTGAGTCACCTTGGAGGCATTCAAAAAGGGATTGGACATGGCACTTGGTGCCATGGTTTAGTAGTCATGAGGTGTTGGGTGACAGGTTGGACTTGCTAATCAAAGAATCACAGAATCAACAAGGCTGGAAAACACCTCAAAGATCATCAAGTCCAACCTGTCACCCAACACCTCATGACTACTAAACCATGGCACCAAGTGCCATGCCTCCAGGGACGGTGACCCCACCACCTCCCTGGGCAGCACATTCCAATGGCTAACAACTCTCTGGGAAGAACTTTCTCTTCACCTCCAGCCTAAACTTCCCCTGGTGCAGCTTGAGACTGTGTCCTCTTGTGCTGGTTGCTTGGGAGAAGAGACCAACCCCCTCCTGGCTACAACCTCCCTTCAGGTAGTTGTAGAGAGCAAATGAAAGGTCCGAGGGAGTATATAAATACACTTGAAGCAGAGACCATAAGCTGTATTCATCTGCGGTCCTTAAAGTGCTTGAAATGAGGTGGCATTCCAAGGGTTAATCCCTGGGGATTAGAGCAGCAAGCACTTCTGTTGTTGTTTACACATGTCCTGTGAAGAAGGCTGTGTTTTCACAGCAGGCCTCTCTAGGGGGGTTAGCCATAAAGCCTTTGCAGATAGTTTTACAAGCGGAAAGAGCCTGAGCAGCGGGAATGGCAAATGTGCAGAGCTGTCCTTTAAAGAGATGAACTGCAGATAAGTGGATCACTGCAGTCCTGGCATAAATTTGGTATGGTAATAGAAAAGAAAAAGAAGGTTTGCAGCAAAGAACCCATACTTCAAATCCAGAGGCCTAAATCTGGTGATAAGGGGATATCAGGCTTACGCCTGACTTGTGTTTTGTGCTTTCATTTGCATGCTAAGCACGCAACAGAGAACCTGCTCTCCTGGGCTGCACAAAGTGGGTTCATGACCTTGTGCTTGGTGGGAGGACTCTAAAAAGCCATGTGTGGGTGAAATGCTATCAGCATCTGACCAAGGCTAGGGTCTTGGAGCTGGAACTGCTTTAGTTTAAAAGAGTGTGGGGGTTGGTCTCTTCTCCCAGGCAACCACCAACAGAACAAGAGGACACAGTCTCAAGCTGTGCCAGGGGAGGTTTAGGCTGGATGTTAGGAAGAAGTTCTTCACAGAAAGAGAGATTGGCCATTGGAATGTGCTGCCCAGGGAGGTGGTGGAGTCACCATCACTGGAGGTGTTCAGGAAGAGACTGGATGGGGTGCTTGGTGCCATAGTTTAGTTGATTAGATGGTGTTGGATGATAGGTTGGACTCGATGATCTCAAAGGTCTCTTCCAACCTGGTCTGGTCTATTCTATTCTATTCTATTCTATTCTATTCTATTCTGTTCTGTTCTGTTCTGTTCTAAAGCTGAGGTGCTAAGCTAGGAGCAGGAGTGAGACTGCTTTTATCCTTGCCCCACAATGTCACCTTAGTGCACTGAAAAACAAGGCTGGCTTGAGATACAAGCTATTATTTTTCTCTCCTTTTCTCTCTAAGTCAGGAAGTGAAATAATTTCTCTCTTGAAAATTCAATGGAGGTAAGTTGTTAAAAAGTAAAATTAGTAAGAATGAGGTCTAAGCAACAGAGCTCAGTTCTGTGCTGACTTCTCCAAGAGCTCATAGTTGGGAACAGTTCAACAGATTTACACTCCATGCTGATCTCTACTAAGAAACAATGTGCTGGAAGTGTTTCCCATGCAATTTATGCAGAAAAATAGTCCAGACAACTGTTGATTGAGTGAGGCAGAGCCTTCCTTTGGGTAAAATAGTTTGGCTTCTCAGCTCTTACTGTGAAATGCAGTGAGCTCTGACATGCTACCCAGCTCAGCAAACTGGGAAGGCTTTCCACATGGCTTTGATTTACAGCATCCTGTCTGCTTCTCTGCTCCCAGTCAGTGCAATGCATGCAGTCCCCATCTGGAGTAACATAATTTCCTGTGTGACAGTTCAGTGAGTGAGGCTCAGCTACACAATGGGGGAAGCTCACCAAGATGCAAGGCCCAAGCTCGCAGCCTGTGTCCCCTTCAGCACCTCCTCTCTTAGCATCAGCAATGATGTTTGGGTGGAAACCTGCCATGCTGGGGCAGAGCAGTGTAGGGTTGAGAACTGCAGATCTCTCAAGTGGTTCCCATTCTCTGTCTGGGATAGATTGTTCCTTAAAGGATGTGGCAGGGCACTCCCTTTGACACAATGGAAAGAAGCAATTTTTACACCTTCTAAAAACACTGTACTGTGTATTGAGAGAGTTTTGGTTCCCAGGGGCTTGAAAACCAAAACCAAGCCTGCAGTATTGACCTCTACTTCACCAGAAGCTTTAATGCCAGGAGATACCCTGGCAGAGTGAAGCAAAACTAGCAGAGTGGAAGGCCAGAAGGATGTTTCAGAGTCCACTCTCTTTAATGAAGTTCAACAACTTCACTCTCTGCCCTCCTGCCCTGGTGACAGCTTCGTCTCCCTCTGGCTGAGGCTGTGGCGCTGTGGCAGGAATCAGACCGTGAAAAACACATCTTGGGTCTCATGTCACATTTTGTCTGCAAAGTGCTTCAGAAACGTTAGCATGCAGCATCCCAAAGGGTGTCTGGGTCTTACTTTCCAGCCCTCAGGTTGCTCCCTTTGCGCACCTAAGCAGCAACAAGCTGTCTCTCGTTATGGTTGTAAAGAGCTGTGATTAGCCTGCTGCACACATAAGAGGGAAATTAAACCATTTAGTTCTGTTTAGCAGCTCAGTCCCTTCTTTAGGCCCTTCTCTCCCTACTAAACACTTTAACTAAACAATGACTAATGAGGCCAATTTGCTGCCAATTAATTGCCCCAGGAAAGGAACCCTAATAATGGTGGGCAAGGTGGCAGCTCTAAAGCATTCGGGGGCCTTAGGATGGTCAGCATCCCCCTTGCCTCCTGCCTTGGGCTTATTACCTTCTTTGTGTTTGTTGCAAAGTGCTGCTAATTGGGAGCTGGGGACAAGGAAATGAGAACTCTAGAGGCTAATTGATAGGCACCTGCGGAGGGCTTTAGTGGTTAGAAAGTTCCTTTGACTTTGGGGAGAAGTCCTGGTGTTTTCTTTTTGCCCTGAAAACCAGGGGCCTCTGTGAATTAGTGGATGGGAGTCTTAATTTTCTCCAACAGATGGGGGTCCTGCTTGCCTATAGAGAGGAAGGTAAATAGGCTGGAGAAGCAGCTAATGAGGATATATGGAAGGGGTTATGGTGCCTTTCTCCATTTGTATCCAAGGTGCCCTTCTTGGGACAAGCAGTTAGAACATTTACATGGAGCTTATGGGCTTGCTTAGGAATTTTCCACACTGTTTGCTTTTGTGTCTTGGAGGGACTAAATGCCTGTAGTTGTATCTTAGGTCTGTAGGGTGGGAATAAGAGCTCTGGAGGATTTTTTTAATGCCATTGGGGGCTTATTGGCAACATACCTGACTGTTAAGCAAGCTTGTAATTTCAGAGTGGGAAGTAGCTGCTCCATGGTATTAAACTGCATCTAAGGGTCTTGTGCAAAGCTCTATTTGCCCAAGGGGAGCAGTTGGGCCACCGACGCTGAATTTTATGTCAAGTGTGTGTAGATAGCTCAGAGCCATCTTCTAACTAGATCTTCATGTCCCTCTGTGTTTTTCATCCTACCATATCCAATCTGAGTTCCTAATCCTGTGCTTATTGCCCTTGTCTCACAAAACTACCCTCCTCTTGCACCAAGGTCTCGTGTGAAGCATCATGAAAGCAGGGTGCAACCAATGCAGACGCCAGAAGCTGCTGCCCTATGCCTGTAAATAACCCTTGTGTACAAGTACCACTTCTGCTGAGCAGAGGTTCCCATTCCTGCCACTCTGTGCCTGTGCTGCACAGATGAGCTGATGAAAATGAAGGTATCCCTGGAGGCGTTCAAGAGGGGATTGGACGTGGCACTTGGTGCCATGGTTTAGTCATGAGGTCTGTGGTGACAGGTTGGACTTGATGATCTTTGAGGTCTCTTCCAACCTGGGTAATTCTCTGATTCTCTGAGTCTGTATCTGAACTGTCTGGGACGCTGTGGTATGGTCAGTTCCAGTATAAACTAAGTTATGAGAAGGTCTTCAGAAGTTTTGCTGGTTATACCACAGAATCATAGAACTGTTGAGGTTGGAAGAGACCTTTGAGATCGTAAAGGCTAATTGCTTGCCTAGAGCTAGTAACTCCACCACCGCTGCTAAGGCACCATCACTAAACCATGGCCCTAAGCACCACATCTTTTAAATACCTCCAGGGATGGTGTTTCCAGCACTTCCCTGGGCAATGTGTTCCAGTGCTTTATAACCCTTTCTGTGAAGAAATTTTTCCTAATGCCCAACCTGAACCTCTTTCCCTGCACAACTTCAGCCAGGGTGGCCTTGATGCTTTCTTGTTCAATCTCCCATCACACTCCTCAAAAAGTACTCAGGAGCTGACCTCCTGGATGTGGATTCACATCTCTTAGCCATTGGGCTGGCTGATTTACTGGAAGATCTGGATCGAGGCAATCCCAGGCACAAATGCAGGCTGGGCAGTGACTGGCTGGAGAGCAGCCCTGAGGAGAGAGACTTGGGGGTGCTGGTGGGCGAGAAGCTCAACAGGAGCTCTCAATGTGCACTTGCAGCCCGGAAAGCCAATCAGATCCTGGGCTGCAGCAAGAGAAGTGTGGCCAGCAGGTCGAGGGAGGTGATTCTCCCCCTCTCCTCAGCTCTGCTGAGACCCCACCTGCAGTACTGCCTACTGTTCTGGAACCCCTATTACAAGAGGGATCTGGACGTGCTGGAAGGTGTGCAAAGAAGGGCCACAAGGATGAGCAGAGGGCTGGAGCACCTCTCCTATGAGGACAGACTGAAGGAGTTGGGGCTGTTCAGTTTGGAGAAGAGAAGGCTCCGAGGTGACCTAATTGTGGCCTTCCAGTATCTGAAGTGGGCTCAAGAAGGCTGGGGAGGGACTTCTCAGGATATCAGGTAGTGATAGGACTAGGGGGGAATGGAATGAAGCTGGAGGGTGGGGAGATTCAGGCTGGAGGTGAGGAAGGGAAGTTCTTCACCATGAGAGTGGTGAAGCCCTGGACTGGGTTATCCAGGGAGGTGGTGAGGCCCCATCTGGAGGGTGTTTAAGCCCAGCTGGATGAGGCTCTGGGCAGCCTGATCTAGTGTGGGGTGTCCCTGCCATGGCAAGGGGGGTTGGAACTAGCTGATACTTGTGGTCCCTTCCAACCCTGACTGATACTATGATACTAAGATTTAGGGGGTTTAGCACTACTCCTTGCCTGCTTTCAAAGCCTTGAATGATAAAGCTGATTCAGCCTGCCCACAAGATCCCAGGTAATATCTCAGGAGCAGTTTTGAGCTCTGAAGGTTTTGGTCATAAAAGACAAGGATAACACGAGCAGATGTTTGCGTGTTCTCTTGTTTGCCGTTTCCTTACTGCCTCCTGTGTGCAGCCCTTGGTTGGTAATAACTGCTCTAGTGGGTGTTTTTGAGACACAGTAATGTTTTGTGGAAACAAATCACTTGCTTTCATCTCAAGAGCAACAGTGATTGCACTGGGGGAGTGTGCTCTATTTGTCATGTCTCGGTCTTTCTTATTATTTAAATTAATGTGAGTTGCAGCTGTCATAAAAGTGAAGGATTGACAGTGATTACCTAGGATGGTGCAAGCAGGTTCTGCAAGTGCCTGTCCTATGTGGCTCTATCACTGTGCCTTGCCTGGGACCTGAATTCCCACACCAGCTCTGCCCTTGCAGCCCTCCTGCCTTGCTGCCTCCTTGCCCCCCAGCTCTTCCATTCCAGGGTGCCAAACTGCATGTCTCCCTCGTTCTGTTCCTGCCTGCAGGCCTCCGCTCTTCCAATGTGAGCTTCTAAAGGAGAATGGCTGCTTTGGGGATTTTTTCATTAACTGTCAGTGACATGTGAGGTGAGATGCTGAGCTGGCATCAGCTTTGTGCTGTAGAAGTGGAATGTAGAACAAACAAATACATGAGTTTGAAGCCATTCATCTCAGAGTTCATTTCCATCTCTCCAGAATCTGTCCCTGGCATGTGCAGGGCATCCTACCTCTCCAGGGATGGAGCAGTGGGGTACTCTGTACTCAGTTTCATGTCAGTCTCTGATCCCTGCCTTATCCAGGTATCTAAGCACAGGGCAATGGTTATCCCATATTATGTTTTTGATGAAAGGAAGGAAAAAAAATCTGGTGCATTGATCTTTTCAGTGCTACCAGAAAGCCATGGTCCTGAAACCAGGAGGGTCCAGCACCGCATGGTGTTTTCTGAAAGGACAAGCTGTTAGGCGGAGTATGTGAAAGTGCTGTAAGGCTGTAGTGCCCTCACTATTGAGGGTCTACAGGCTGTGTTTT